>OENM01000463.1:0-77338 GCA_900239745.1 Rotaria magnacalcarata | reverse complement strand
AGGGGGGGGAGCCGGAAAAATCTCGCTTTTAAATTTACACTCACCATTTTCTTCGAAACGATATGTGAGTTCCACAAAACAATATCAATTGAACATTCAATTATGGATATGATTCATAATTTGTAATCAGGTGTTCTATATTGGTTCCGCATAAAAACATAGAGAAAATGGCGCCTAACTTTTTCGTTTTATTATTTCGAATTTAAAAGAAAATATACATTCTTTTGAAAACCGTGATTTTCGAACGATCTCTCCTAAAGAACGGAGTTTCGCAGTAAAAATTGTAGAAAAGATATCACACATTCGAGTCCGTTACTGTAAGATCACTTTCGATAAAACGTTTTCTGATTTACCTTGGTTAAGACGTTGAGATCACAAAAAGCATGTGAATTGTTTTTTTCTAAGTAAAAGAAAATGAAAACTCGCCAAGAACTAGATTAATGAAGTGTTTCGCACCGCATTAATAACGAATACGATATCAATACTAGTGCAAGCAACATCACCAATAATCACAATATCTCCGCTATGAATTCCGACATTACAACATTTGATAATGATTCACATGATGCAAGAAATTAGTAGGAAATTGCTAGAACTATTTTCTCGTCTCATTGTTTTCGTTCATTTATATCAAATAATTTTGTCTTTGCTACTCATTGATCTCTCTTCATATACATTGTATGTTGTTTGGCTTCTTTTAATTCTCAAATTTATTTACTTTTTTTTCTTAACCACTTTTCTCTAACATTAAAAGTCAACAAAACAGAAGCAGTGTTTTATAAAAAGTTGTATGCGTTTATTTATTTTTCATGTATTAATATAATCATGGGAGTGATCGCTGGTGCCAAAATGCAACGTTCATAAAATTTGTTCATGATCATCACTCGACTTTCAATGACTAACACTTGAACCAACGGTATTGCTGTTATCAACATTTTCACTAAATATGAATGACACCCATAACATCCATCTATCTGTAACGCTTCCTATACGCATGAGAACTAACATGGGTATAGTATGGACTCATACACTCAACTTGCACTCACTGCTGTATACGCTCACTATATATGACCCCGGTATAGATATATTGCTTTCCTCGTTCCTTTATTATTACCCACGCGAAGAGTCAAAGAACTTTCTACACTACTCCAGTACAAATGTATTTGGCAATTGCGAGCATCACTTTCTCCTTACTTTATAAACAGTCGTTCATTATTGCTCCTTTCAAAACATTTCCTTCACTTTCATCTCTAACTAAACTTTATCTACTATCGTACCATGGGTGCAACCAGTCAGTTTACACCTATTCTTATACCAAGAGATGCTGATGGATTCGTCAAATCTTTCACTTTTTCAATCTACAATTCTCCGGAAGGCAGTGAGGCATGTGCTTTTTTTCAAGAATATGGCTTTGTAGTGATTTCGAATGTCTTCACACCAGAGCAGTGCACCGATACCATCTCAGACATATGGAATGTAATCGAATCGTTAGTGACACAGTCTGTGCGAAATGACGAACAACTTTGGACTCAAAAGTATGTTATTCTCTATTTTTTCGTTCTTGCTCTATTAAATGTAAAATTTTCGTCCTCCGTATTCCTTTAGGCTTTGGAGTAAAACAGGTATTCTAGATGAAGGTATCGTTGGTTGGGAAAGCCTGTGGACGCGTCAAATCTTGTTCAATCGACAAAATCCAGCTCTGCATACTGCTTTTGCAAGCGTACTTCGAACAGAAAATCTTCTCGTCAGTCACGATCGTTATGGAATGTTTCGACCTANTAAAGAACATCCAGAACGTTCCACCATGACTAATTTACATTTAGATATGAACCCATGGCTTTATATTGATCGTTTGTTTTAATGTCTTTTTGCAGATACTCAATAGTTTTTTGTTTGTTTATTCGTTTTAGAAGAAGACAATTCGGAACAAATCGAAGTTCTCGGTGAACTAGACTATGATTCTGATGATGACTGGATCACCGAGAATAATGAGCCTGGTTGTTCCAAAGTCGGTGAACTACATGTACAAGGTCTTGTCAATCTTGCCGATAACCTTGAAGAAGATGGTGGATTCTGGTTAGTTCCTGGCTTCCACAAATATTTGACGCAATGGGCTGATGATCACAGAGAGTTGCGTAATTTTTATGGACACTATGATCAATTTATTATGATTGACAGAGAATACATTCCAGAGTTATATGATGCTGCCTGTCATATTTCTAGTCGTGCCGGCTCAGCTATTCTATGGGATCAACGTACAATTCATGGCTCACAAGCGAATCGTAGTCTATGTCCTTGTTACGCTCAAATTATCAAAATGTTCCCCATCGATCATCCAGGAATGACGCTCGTGAGATCTGAAAAGCGAAGCAAAACAATTCTAGCGAAGCTGCAAGTTGTTAACATTAATCCAGAGACTGATCTTACCCCTTTGGGTAGAAAACTGTTTGGACTTTAAGTTGAGGACACAAATGTGAAAAAATGTTCATTATTGTTATAGTTTGCAGGGTTTTTTTGTTTTTTAATAAACAAATTAATATTGATTTCCTGATCATCTAGGAGTAATGAAAACAAGATTTTTCTAAATTTTTAAATAGGTTTTCGTTGAATTTACTGAATCTACATGTTTAATCGTAGCGTGATTATGTGTGAATAGAAAACTCGTATTCATATGATCTTCAAGAGCATACTATTGGCCTGCAATGACGATGAAAAGATCGGAAAGAAATAAACTGTGATTTAATTAGTGCATTCATTCACAGTAACGATATTGGTATTGAACAATCAATATGAGTATTTCGAATAGCCTTGAAAATTTGTTTGATATTGATAATTCGAAGAAAATTTTTGAACATATACTTGTGGTTTAAAAGCATCCACACAAAAACGCCGATATTCATAAATCAATTCAAATTGTGTTTTGTTTTGTTTTAAAGCTTTTGCCTTGATCGCAATAACACGTTATACTTCAAGAGATATCGAAATATTGAATGATGAAAATATAACTTGAAAGAAGTCGGTTTCACCTCACAATGAAATAGGTGACGGCTTGAGTAAAACCTTTTTTTTCTCAGCAAACATGATAAATCCACTCAAAGTACAGACATGCAATACCACTCTCTAGCTTTGTCAATCTTATTTTGTTATACGGCGTAATTTTATCACACGAAATGAATCATCCATGCTTTGTCTCCATTTTTTTCATAACGACCGATATCAATTTATTATATTCCTCGTTCTTTTGTAATTTCACAATGCACAGTGAGTAAAAGGACTTTTTCAGTGGTGCAACACGCTGTATTTACCATTATGCTCATATCTTTCTGCTTAGCATTTAAATAGTCGTTTACTATCGCTGTCTTCAAGCTTTTCTTTTATTTTTATCTCTTACTAAACTTTATCTGCTGTCATAAAATGTCTACGTCTAGTCAATTTCAACCACTTGTAATACCAAGAGATTCCGATGGATTCGTCAAATCGTTCACCTTGTCAAACTACAACTGTCCGACAGCCAGTACAGCACGAGCTTTTTTTCAAGAATACGGTTTCGTAGTGATTGCAAATGTTTACACTCCGGAGCAGTGCAACGATACCATCTCAGATATTTGGAATGTAATCGAATCGTTTGTGGGAAAGCCTGTGCAAAACAACGAACAACTTTGGAATCAAAAGTATGTTATTCTCTATTTTTTAGTTTACCCATAACTTTAATCCGCCGTAATTACTTTAGACTTTGGACTAGAACAGGTATTATAGAAGAAGGTATCATTGGTGGTGGAAGTCTTTGGACTCGTCAAATCTTACTCAATCGACAGACACCAGCTCTTCATACTGCTTTTGCAAGTGTACTTGGAACAGAAAATATTCTAGTAAATCAAGATCGTTATGGAATGTTTCGACCTAGTAAAGAACATCCAGAACGTTCCACCATGACTAATTTACATTTAGATATGAACCCATGGCTTTATATTGATCGTTTGTTTTAATGTCTTTTTGCAGATACTCAATAGTTTTTTGTTTGTTTATTCGTTTTAGAAGAAGACAATTCGGAACAACTGAAAGTTCTCGGTGAGCTAAACTATGATTCTGATGATGACTGGATAACCGAGAATAATGAACCTGGTTGTTCCAAAGTCGGTGAACTGCATGTACAAGGTCTCGTCAATCTTGCCGATAACCTGGAAGAAGATGGTGGATTCTGGTTAGTTCCTGGGTTCCACAAGTATTTAACACAATGGGCCGATGATCATAGACATTTGAGTAAATTATATGGACACTTCGATCAATTCATTATGATTGACAGAGAATACATTCCAGAGTTATATGATGCTGCCTGTCATATTTCTAGTCGTGCCGGCTCAGCTATTCTATGGGATCAACGTACAATGCATGGATCACGAGCGAATCGCAGTGTGCGTCCTCGATACGCTCAATTTTTCAAGATGTTTCCCGCTGATCATCCAGCTATGACACCAGAGAGAGCAGAAAAACGAAGAAAAGCAATTATAACTAAACTTCAAGCCGGTAACATTGATCCAGCGACTGACCTAACTCCACTGGGTAGAAAGCTGTTTGGACTTTCAACCTAAGTTGACAACATCATCGTTGTAAGAATATCAACTAGAAGCAAACAATCTTCGTAAAGCGAAGATTTAAATTTTTTGCACTTAATAAATTAATCAATACTGATTTTCTTGGCATATATGATGTGTTTTCGATAATTGATTATGTCTGATCATATTGTTTCTCCTTGTGATGGAAGGAAATATTTCACTATAAAGTTTATTTTAAATAACGATCCTAAAAATATACTAGTCTACTAAGTCGTAAGCTCAAAAACAAACAATTCAGTTGCACAACGTAATCGACCATGTCATATACGATTATCGAATTTTTCGTTGAACAGCTCTTGAACTTTATCAATCACTTGCAAGAAGACATTGTCACGAAACTCATAGATGAATATTAACTTGTGCCAATCGAAAACCAACAATTAGTGATTTACTATGAACTGAATCAATACGAAAAAATAAGTTCATTCTCTATACACATAGTTTACTAAGATACTCATCTTTGCTATATGACATTTCGGTAGTAGTAGATCGATGAGTGAAAAACTCCTCTGTTAATTCTACTGATTATCAAATAAAACTGTTCGACAGGTGTGCACATTAAAAATGTTTCACTTTAATGATCTTATGCATGGGACTCAATCAAATAAATTGATACATCTGCGCCCTCTATTGACATGTATAGGAAATCAAGAATGACTACGTTAACCTCAGATCGTTTCTGAAGTTTTAATAGTTGAATTTGCAATGCTAATATTTATCCCCTATTCATAGATGAGCACATTACACAATATACTTAATATTTGTGAGGGCATATTTCTTTTGCGTACAAGAATCAATAAAATCTATTGAATGTTTTTAAGTAGCTATCGCTTATAGCGTTCACATATGCATGCATGTATATACTTAATTTCAGCGTGGTATCTCTACTGACGTGTAAGATCGATATGAATTATATCATATAACATCGTCTAATTAATAAAAGTACGAGTACATGATTCATTCTATCGCAACGATGTGTGTGAAAATATATATTAGAAAAGAAACAACTAAAAACTAGACATTCTAATTAGATATGGAATAAATTTTCTATTTGTGTTTATCCAAACATTTATAATGATTCGTTCTATGAGTAACGTTTTCATAATATTCGACTATGTCTATACAAATATTTTGATAAAACTAAATTCACCGATGAACTATTCTCCATTGATTTCAAGTAGACAACAGAATCTCATCTTTCATTCAGTCAATATGGATAAATACTATGGGAAAAAGAAAACGAAAAATTTATGAAAATTTTCTTTGTAGTAAAGTGTTATAAACATTATCGTATAAAAATTCATTGAATGTATATATATATATATCTTTCTCATGCGAGATCGATCAAAGAATGTGTCAACATATTGTGTGTGTGTGATTGATCAACCATCTAAGACAAGATCTCAATCATATGTACATAAAGGTGACAATCATCAGTTTTCCCCTTGTGTAACAGTCGGATTCTTCAAACGTCTATTGTTTTCTTCATTTCTCGGCATACGTTCGTAATCAAATTAGCATGTAGAAGACGGAAAGAAAAATTCTTAACACATCAAACATACGTTCGTCTGCTTGTTGAACTTTTATATTTATTGATGCACCTTTGGTCAACATTGTATTTATATGATATAGCTAGGCTCTTCCTTGCCTATGTCAACATCATTTAAATACAATTGTATCTATTTAGCATAAACAAATACGTCGACGAATTTTAAATTAACGAAACAATAACACTAAAATAGGTTCGGTTCATGGATGAATTGCCTCAAGCTCATAGAAAACAAGCTTCTTTTTAATAAGTGAATATATCGAAGACCAGGTGTGTATGTCGATTATTATCTAATCGATGTATTTGTCCTGTAAGATTGATTGTCATTTCGTTCCACCTCCTCTTTCTCGCTCTCTCTTCCATTTCATTACACCTGTAAGATTATGTCATAGAAGTATTATTGAAAAACAAAAAAAAAATTTATATACATAAAATGTGTACTGAATAAATAGACTTTAGTCAATGACAACGATCGAATTTCGAATGAACGTGTAAATTGATCAGTCTGTATTAGAAATATCTTGTAGTAATGATGAATCCGTTGACATTTCGGATAATGATGTTCGAGAAGTACATGGGACTACGAAAATATATGTTTGTTTAGAGAGAAATAGAAGATTATTTTCTGTATTACCTGATTCCATCTGAAATCGATCGATTAATTGATCTTCTAGTTGACGAATATAACGAATAGTTTCTAAGACGATTTCAATCGGTGTTGTTGTTGGTTTTTGCTTTAATGTCGGTAAAATAGATTTTAATTTTTTTAATTCCATCTTTGCTAAATTTGATTTAGTTTTCTTATTGGATTCCATTTTGGATGAAGAAGTTCGAGTCATTTACTTTAGACGAGTATGTAAAACGGTAAAAAAAAAAGAAACGACAACGGTGTATAATGGATGTTGATGATCGTAGGCGTATGTACGCTTATATATATATATATGTATTTATAGTGAAAGATTGGTTTGAATAGAGGTGAGAGCGAAGAAGAAGAAAAAAAGAAAACGAAAAAGAGAATGCGCCTATTGGTTAGATTTGTTTTTTCTAGATTTTATTCGTTCTCCGTATCGCTGTTCTATCACCTGATCGATGACATAGACATGCATAAATAGAATATGAATAAAGCGAAAAATAATCACTCTGATCAAGTTTATGACACACCAACATCCCGTTGGTATTTGATTCTTCTTTTTTATGACCAGTCACTTTGCATATAGGTATCAATAGTGNCCCCCCCCCCCCCTTCTCATTCGATTCATACCATGAGAAGATTTTAACAAGACTAATCGCGTGTGCTCATCCCTATTGAAATTCACGTTCCACATGAACAGTAACAAGTGTATAGTTTCATTGACATGTCCCGTTGATAATAATAATAGTGATGAATTCATAATTCGATTAGATGAAGGCAAGTAAATGTACAATGTGAAACAAAGAATTTCTGTATATCTCGGCTTTATTTTTGTCATGCTCATTAATTTGAACAGCATGACATTTGGGATGAACAAAAAGACAAATACTTGAAGGTCACATAGGAAAAAGTACATTCTTGAAATTTTTGTCAAGTATAAAAAGAAGACAAATACACCTTTGTGTCTTTCATATTTGTCTGAATTAATTTACGAGAGGTTTAACTTATCAGCAACGCCAGCGTTCTTTTTCTTTGTTCTTTGTAGTAAAGTGAACTTGACATCGTCTGTATAAAAACAGCGGTATGATTTGAGTCTTTGCCTTTGATAAAAGGATATGAAGAGAAGAATAATCACTTTTCTTTCTACCTTACATCTGCTTGAACCGAACAATAATCAGGCGGAGCATAGGTCCAATATGATGCGGTGTTCATTATCTCTTTGATCCTGTTTGCTCAACTAATTATTAAGTAGAACAACGGAGACAATTGATTAAAACAAGAACATGATTTACTACGACAATGGCGCGTTAGGTGAAAACAATGGGAAATGCCGTTTTCTGATGTTAGATGTAAAATAAACATTTTGCTTTCAAATTGAAAAACAAAAATGAATTGAATTGATTATAAATCGCTTGTTGATCTTAAACATAAAGTTAGAAGATAGAATAGCTATTTCAATCTTGGAGTTCCCGCGGGTGTTGAAAAAAATTTGAACTTAATGCTGCCATGCCATAAGTGACACTTGGATACGCTACCGTAACAGTTTCATTCGTCAATTGCTAGATATCGTGACTTCAAATTATGAGAAATGCGTTCTTGCTATTTTTTTGACTGAACTACATCAATATTCAGGTTGATAAAAATCACTTAGACTTTTCTTATTATCGTGAAAAATTCAATTTTTTCAAGCACAATGAGATAGAAAAAAAAAGATCATAATACAATCTATCCGATCCATTCTGCTAACGACAGTATTATCCACATCAGAATGCATAACGATTGAATTTCTATGTCAATGCAGGATATCACAATTTAATGATCTATTGTCATCATGTAATCTACAGATATGACGAATGATGTCTTCTTCGATTACTGCCTTGAGATTAATATGTAAAACAAGATTCACAATAGGATTAAGATCGAAGAAACAAGCGATTAATGACTGACGAACATAAGCCATTTATTGGCTGCTTGTGTTCTACGTTCATTAGTATCAAAATTTTGTAAAGTGAAAATTCCGTCACACCTGTTACCATAAATAAATCATTTATAGCTCGTAATAATAGAGCGCGCGTTGTCTTACACATTTAAGCCTCTTATATAGTCAATGGTGAAAATTTTCAATAAATCAATTTTCAGCTATGAATTGCCATTCTTTTACAATGTGAATTTTCGAAATTAATCATGAAACATGTTTCTATCACAACGAAATAAAATATGACCATTGCGTCATCGCGTTAAAAGAATATATTTTGTCCGCACCATTCTACTCTTCAAAGAGATTATAATCATAAGGAGCTCACGATAAGAAGAAAATATTTTTCTAATAAAATTCTAATGCAATGAACGTTCGGAATATTTACATATTCTAATCAGACAAGATGAAATACTTTCACAGACATTGCCTATGCAATTCACAAGTATCCATATAAATAGAATTGCAACTTTCTCGAATGAAGTAATTGAGCTATAACAGATATATATATATATATATAAGTGACAAGATAATTGTGTCACACAGCAGTAGCGCATGTGAAGGGGCAACCAGTCACAGCGTGTACACAAGATAAAAAAAGATTAGAACAATTGTCTTGATTATACTGATGATTGATAATTTTTTTCTCTTTCGTTCGCGATAAAGACAAGAAAAGCGTTTCTAGTTGAGCAAAATTCGTTTGTCAAAAGAATATCTTAGATAGATTTTACACACGGAAAATTGATTGTTTATTGTAGAGATTTAACAGACGAGAATACAAGTTGATGGGGACATTTTTATGAAGATATCTTTTTTCAAGTAATTAACAGGTTTCAGGTCATTGCCTGTAGGCTGACGCAAAGTTGATGTGATCGAAAAGAAAAGTGAACATTTTGTATGTAAAATTCTCACGAAATTTTATAATATTCTATCGAGTTATTTATTATTCGACATGAAGGACAAACAGAAAAATTACGAAAAGAACAATTCTGATATTTGAGATTATTTAAACTGCACTGTTAATATAGTTGTAGTTTTTACGGATCATTTCAAGCCTATAATCAATTTTTCTAGTGCATCTGAAACTAGGGTCCTGCGGGAACAGGAACGGGAATTATATAAAAAATTTGCCATTCCCGAAAATCTGTTCTTGCTACTTTTCTTTACTAAAATGTATTGATGTAACAGTTTCTTATATCATATAGTTAACAACAAGAAAAATAACAAATATCTATTAAAAATTTACATAAATTAATTTGTTGTTCACCGCATGATTGATCATTACATCCATCATTGAAAGTACGATCCTCAAGACTATATTGAACTACTGCAATATCATCATCTTCTCCTTTCGAGGTTTTTTACATCCCTGTTTAGGATGTGGAGCTATTTGCTTTTGTTTTTAATTGCTCGATCATCGGTGAATATGAAAGCTTTTAATAGTAAACGTGACTACACTAGTCGACGATCTTGACTTCGATCTGTCCAGATTCTTTGTAATCATAATATTCATGCAAGATTCTTCGACACAGGAAAGAAACAAGATTCTTTCCTGTTATTCAAGAAAAACACAATCTCGTCTGATTGATCAGATAAATAAGAATCAGGCAAGAACGGCAAGATATTCAAGATTTTTCGAAATTCAGACAAGAATCTTTTTTCTTTTCCTTTCAACGATTCTTATTATATCTTAAAGAAAAATATAGCACGATGTCTTCTATATATATAGTATCAATTGTTAGAGAAATGGTCAATACGAAATTTCTCTCATCCATAAGTTTGATGTGATTGTTATTATTTCAGGTTCAATTTTAATATTTTTTGTTTTCTAAAGTTAAAACTAGTCATTCTCCTAGGAATTGTGCTAATACATATGTTTTGATGAGTATCCCTGTATTTTGAAGAAGAAATATGGCGGATCCTGCACAATCTGTAGAGAAATTTTGACTGCTACCAACAAATATTAACCTAAAGTACTAGGTTCTCCTCTCATTTAATGTTCACTACTGCTAAAGTCACGTATTTTCCTCATAGCAACGAAAAGTATTAATCCAAACAATTTATTAAATTTAAAATTTAAATAAAATAATTTTCAAGTCCAAAATTTTAATTTCCACGAATTTAAATTTCAATTAAATAAACTATTAATTGACACCCCTATATCAGCCAATAAAAATTAAAAATGTGAAAAATGAAATCATAATAAAAGTTGTGAAAAACTTTCGGGAATTGAATGTGACAACGGAATTTCTTTAATTTTCCGGGAACGGGAACAAATATTTTTTTCGCGAGAATCAAAAAAGTCGTTCCCGCAGGTCCCTACCTGAGACAGCATCGTATTTCTACCAGAAAAATACAGTGTCTCTGCGCTTAATGACTCGAGGACTAAGCTCTTGTCAGAATTTACATAGCTCACAAGGATTCGCATGATGCGCACATAGTCCCTGTTCATAAGTGATTAATCAATTGAGAGACTCGTCTTTCACATGAACTACGAAGCACATTTGTTCATAACCACAAATTGATTAATATACATATTATAAAACGGAATTTTTTATTTTTATATTCATAATAATAAATCAATCTATATATTGTGACTTGAAATTGTATTAGCAGGATGCGAGTGGAGAGGGAAAAATCTTTTTATTTGTCATTCTAATTCTACCATCTGATAAATGAAAAAAAAGAAGATTTGCCTTCTTCATAACAAAGGTAAGATATGATCGTCGTTGACTTGATTCCTAAAAGAAAAATTATTCGATCTTATTAAATCAGATATATAATCAAAATTTTTTTTTGTGAAAGATAAGGTTTCGCTCGAAGCAAATCTTATACTTACAGTAGATTTTTTTCTCCCACTAAATGACATAATATATTGTGACAACAAGTATCTTATCATAATTTATTCAATATTATATTTTTCTAATAATGCACAAAAATCATTTCAGTTAAAAACAAAAGTTGGATTAAAAATCATCAATCTGTCTGATTGTCAATGTTTTCATGTAAGATTCATTTCATTTTATAGAAGAATTCTTTTTCTTTCATTAAATATTCTATTGTAGGAGAACGTGTCAGATTAGATCTGGATCGCTGACTTTGTCAATAATTTCTACTGTCATTAAATAGCTTAGAATATGTCAGTTCATGGTTTTTTTACTAAAATGAATAGAGTCGATTAGACTTATAGTGTGAATATGAATTATGTATCATCAGTGAAGTAGAAAAAGAAAAAGTGATGGATGAGAGTGGGTTAGATTTGTAAATAGTGATATTAATGAAGTTACCAAATTGAACAAGAATCATCATGAGATTTAGATCCATAGCTTTGAGTCGTTTTGTTTAGAGAAGAAGAGAACTATTTGTCTATCATCATTCACATTGATTTGGTACGACAATTGAAAGTAATTGTATTTCAATTCTGTTCATTAGGCTTTTTACATTCTCTTTCGTTCCTTTTGTTATGCGATGGTCCTTCTCAGCCAAGCGAGAGAGATACAACGGTTCGTCATAGGACATACTTCATGCGCATTTATGTCTTTCTACCATCATCCATATTCCCAAAAGGATAAGCCAACTCAATCAACAAAAAAGAATATAGAAAAAAAAACATGATTGTTCGAGAGGATTGATAGTGCGTTGGCCTTCTTGCATGCTATTACGTCTAGTGTCTACATGGAAAAAAAGTCTTGAGAATACAAAATAAGCGACACTATTATCTATCTAGTTGAATCTACTAATTACCATCATTATTGATTATTAATATTTAGTTTAGATTTTGTAGCACACTGATTTATTCTGAACCCTACATTATCTCGTAATAACAAAAAAATGAAGATTTTTTGTTGCAAATTCGACATTTAGTTGCAAAATATACATTAGCTATGATACGATGAATGCATGAAAGAAAAAGAAACAAGCGGTCTTACTACACGTGATGATCATTCGTGCGTAAAAGAGCAAGCGATAAGAAACAATTTGGCGAACTTCAATAGAGAAAGGTCATGAATATATAATACGACATAACGCAATTAAAGTATGAGTAGGTAGCTAACCCGATACCCGGACGTTTATTTTGAAAATGATGCTCCTTTGATTAATTCAAAATTTTACTTGTTTTTCTTTCGCTCTTCTTTTATTACTGTGATTGATAGTAGTCAAATGAAATGTGATATTTAGGAGTTCAACGATACCAACAACCGCACAGTAACAAAAGCTATTTACTTGGTATTTTTGATACAACAACATAATGGCTTGTCGTTTGTCACGTATACGTTTTATTGTTGTTCGAAGCTGTGTTATTTCATTTATTGTAATATTATGTTTACAATTTATGGAATCATTTAGTAATGATAATTCTCGCGAAAATTCGCCTACTGTTGTTGCAACATCCGAAGAATTATTTTGGAGAAAATTATCTAATGAAGATAAAGATTTAACCGAGGAACAACGCATTAAAGCAATAGAATCAAGCGATAGACAAACGATAAAAAGGGAATTAAATTGGACGAAAATATTTTTGGATAATTATGCAAGAAAATTATTAAAAATTAATGAACGAGATGCTCAAACTATTTATAAAAAGCGAATTGAAAAATACGCGAAAACAACCTCACAAGAAAAATATGATATATTCGAAGAAACTCTCGTAAGTTGCAGTAAAAACAGATTTTCAAATGAAATCATCCAATAATGATTCCCCTGGCGAATGATAGAACTATTGAGATATATCTATTAACTTACGCGGTTCAAAAATAAGATTTGACTCATTGTATTAGGATGAGAAAAACTCTGTGCTGATAAAACAAAAAAAGGAACGAATTTTTTTTGTTTTTAACGAGCTCGCGTTGGCTTCGTTTATTGTTAATATCAGACAAAACACTCTTCACTTCTATGATTGATCTTCGTCCCGTTTCTGTTTATAACGAGAGCAGATAGATCCCGATCGTCATAAGAAAAACAATTTTCTCTAAACGTCGAATCCAATAACTACATAATTAATGACTGATATTGAAGATTATCTAAGATTTATTTGCTGTCAATAAAGATGCAAATCCTTCATATGAAATTGATAGGTTTAATTTGTTCTTATCTCAGATCATTATTCAACATGAGCCGTACGTTTCTCAATTCATTTGAGCCTAATGCTATTCGCAGATGATCGAGTGATTCTCGGTTGAAAATTTATATCAAATAAACAGAACAACGCTGTTAGGATAGTTCTTCATGGAATACACATCGTCTAGAACATAAAACGATTTGAATTGTTTAGATAAATGATTGTATTTATAAATTCTGTAGAAGTACCGGATTTAGTAAAGATAATCTGAAAAATCCAGCACAAAAAAAAACTAACCAGGCCAATAGAGATCTGCCAAAACTTGCGATTGACAAAATGCCTTATTCTCTATTCGTCAATCCTAAAAATCTTGTCTACTTTAAAAACTCACGATAGTAAGAAATTAGACATTGTTTCTTTTAAAAAACCGCCAGACACAATTCTATAAAGATCTAAATTTATCGACATATAATTATCTAGGTTTGCCTGTTTGGTTTTTGAATATTTCAGGTTTTTGGACGTCCCAAATTTTGTGCAGTAACAAATATATTTCATCCACAATGTCCATATTCCAATTGTCGATGGACCTGCGATAAATCTTCGACTAATCAGGACGGTTTTCGTCGCGCATATATATTTCATCATATTGACATAAAACACGATGAAATAATTGATAAAGTTGCAAATCGTTCTTCAGACGACATATGGATATTATGGATCGATGAAGCCAATCGTCAAATTTCACATTTAAACCAATATCAATTTAATTGGACGTTAAGTTTTCGGCAAGATTCCGAAGTTTCTCTTGGTACCTATGGAATTTTAATAGAAAAAGATCAAAATAAAGTTTCACCAGATAATGTTCTACCTCATAATTCTGAATTAGTTCAAATATTAACAAAACATAATGTTTTCATAGACGACGTCACATTGGAAAATCGTATTTTTTTAAATTATCGCTATCGTTATAAACATGCACTTTGGTTTGTTTCGAATTGTCAACCTCAACATCGTCTTAACTATTATAAAGAATTAAAACTTCATTATCCAATCAGTGCATTTGGATTATGTGTTGACAAACGATGCGATAAAAATCACGACTGTGAATATAAACAATCTCATTTAGGACTTTTCTATTTAGCATTCGAATCTCAAACATGTAAAGACTATATAACAGAAAAATTTTGGCGGGCACTTTACTACGGAATGATTCCGATAGTTTTAGGACCTTCGAAACAATCTTATTTAGATTTAGGTATACCCGAATCAGCATTTATTCATGTTGATGATTATCAATCGATTGGCGAACTTGCAAGTCATTTACATCAAGTTTCCAATGATTACATGATTTATAGAAAATATTTTCAATGGTTAAATCAATATGAAGTATTCTATGATATTAATGTTCTGGAACCGATTCGTATGTGTGAATTATGTATGCGACTAAATATGCAAGAATCTCGAGATCATAGTTTTTATTCCGATGTTCATGAGTGGCATCGCAATGGATGTCAAACATGAACTATGTTATTATCCGCTTTTTGTTTTGTTTATCTATTCAGCTGTTTTGAAAAGAATATAATCGATAGGGTGCAGCTATCTGAAAATGAATCGAGTCAACTTAATGGGAGTGCGATGATAAACTAATAGTTTTTGTTCATTAATCCGGAACGAATAGAAAATTTCCCAGTAGGAGATATTATGTATTTTGTAGCCATCTATCGACATTAAAAATACTGCTAAAAGACGATGAAAGACTTTCAGTAATAGACAGAAATTTAACTCATGTTCAATCAATTTCAGAGGCTCTTGTGCATTCAACGATCGTCCGAAACACTCAACAACCTTTACATCCAATTATATTGTAGGTTAGTTGGTGTGTACGAGAGACTTAGTGATTTCTGTTCGATGATCGGAAGCATAATTTTCCAGCTGGTTCCAAAGTATACTTGAAATTTAGTAAAGAAAAATATTCGCTTCTAATAATTTTCGTTAGAACTTATTTTTACATTATTTCTTCAAAATTAGTTAGAAAACCTTTTCGTCATTAGTTTATCTTTGAAAATTAAATGGCAGCTATGAATCATATGGCCCTCCATGAAGAAATCACCAGATTTACTCCTCTTTTGTTTTTCTTGTTACTGATATTGAATGGCACATAAAGACGAATGTATGGTGTTACTTCGAGGCTCTTTTATCAAACATTGAAAGTCAATCTTATACCATATCAAGTTGTATCATCTATCCATTGACATAATAAGAATGGTAAATATTTTTGTGAACTCATCGCAAAGGCGAGAGCAAATAGGAAACCAAAGAAAAACTTAAAAAAAAGCTAACGGATGAATAATTATACATAAATATTGAATGGAACGATGGGGAGAAGTTGATTTAGAAATGTTTTCTTATTTTAATGTAACACCAAAAGTAGTAAGGCGTACAGTAGATACCATACAGTAAATTTAAAGAAACTTTCTTTCTATATAATCTGATAGAAAGAAAAAAGGGTAAACGGCAAGATGCTCCCCAGAGGCACTTGCTCCCTAACTGTATTTAACAAAAATATTAATCAGCACGAGGTTAAGATATAAATTTATTTATTTGTGGGTGTGGCTGAGTGAAGACGATAACCATTTATCCATAATTGCACTGATACACTCACACCGATATACCCATACCCTCAAATAAATAAATTTATATCATAATATCGTGCTGATTAAAATTTTTGTTAAATACAGTTAGGGAACAAGTGTCTCTGGGGAGCAACTATCCGGGGAGCATCTTGCCGGGATTCAGAAAAAAGTTATGTCTTTCTATGCTATTTCATCATACTTAGACTAATATCATAATAATAAAATTTCTATAAGATCTGTTTTATTTTTATTGTATGTGACGATTATACTAATTCGAATATGTATTTTTTGAATAACTTTTGATAAAAACAAGACAGGTAGCTGCGATTTTCACCGTTCCTTTCAATTAACCTTAACCTACTCATCAGGTTTCTATTGAAACTGCAGAAGGTTCGGATATTTGGAATTAATCATTCAGGGGTTATAGATATTCCAGCGGAGGGTCTAAGTGATTTTTCTGATGATTTCTGTCAAGAAATAAAAAGTCATTGCTTCTCCTACTTAGAAAATTGATTGAAGAAATTTCAGATACGTCTAGAAAAATATTTATAATATACAATGCGATGCATCTTTATCTACGCTCTCCAACGGTGAAAACTGCCACGCTCTGTCTTGTTGTTATCAACAACTATTCAAAAAATATACATTCGAATTAATATAACGGTGACATATAATAAAACAAACAGGCCTTATCGAAATCGATTATTAGGATGTTAGTTTAAGTATGATCAAATAGGGTAGAAAGATACAAAATTTCTTTCTTTATCAGATTATACAGAAAACCAGTTTCTTTAAATTTACTATACAGCATGTAGTGTTCCTCTCACTGGTTCTGGTGATTTATTTTTATAAGAAATCACACCACACTCACGTCGGACAAATCCAAAAATAAAAGAATTTTTTTATAGGGTATATCAATTTGAAAGTGGCAAATGTACTTCAATATTCTATATAGTAAACGTAATGCTCGATATCTCAAATGATAGTATACTAGTAGAGTTTCAATAAGAACTATTCGTTACGATGAATAGAAAAAAAGAATGAGCCACTAGAAAATGTAGCCTTCTATTTCGATTCGAACATCTACTGAGCTTCCAAAATAGCAAAATCTAAAGAGTTCAACCTTGGATTCCTTTGTAGATCTTCTATTGACAACAGTTCGAATACACATTTTTATAATTGAAATTTAACTGTAAACACTTCACGTGATGCGTGTAAATTGGTTGAAAGCAAAAAAAATCAAGGCGTCATCATCTTCGTCTACTAATAGACGAGCTCAAGGTTCCATATCATGTTTTTCAAATAGCTCCGTTCGTACTTTCTGTACGCTCTAATTAAAACTCTCCAGGTTCTATATTCTCAGAAAAAAAACTGTAGATCTTTTTAAGGAGCATATTTCTAAAATAGTATAAAGTTTGACGTGAAGAAAATGATTAACATCTGTTGCTCGTAATGCAGTTAAGGTGAAAAATAGATCGACATAGACGCCATACAATGTCTGTTTAAAATGGAATAAAAAAGTATCGATTTTTTTTCTTGTTGCTATTGTTTATTCTAAATTTCATTATAAAATATGACGACGACGACAAGAGAACGTTGACACTATGCTATACCAATAAATAAAGTGTCAATTTAAAAAAGAAAACGTGCTCTCATACGAACCGTTTTTTGTTTGTCTTTAAGGCTATAGCTGTTGTTGTTATTAGAATTCATCATCAATTAAGTGTGAAGAACGCGTATAGAAATAGAAAAGAGTGTAATGGTGGTGAGAGTGGCTTTGTCATCAGACTAACCCATAACAACCACCATCATTGGTAACCAACATGTGTACATAATGTTTTATATACTTTTTTTCTTCTTCTTCTTATTCTCCGATCTATTCTTTATAATAAAATAGTTTCAACATCTTTTTCATTTTTTTTCACATAAAATTGCAAAACTATGTCGTCTGTGATCTTTCAACCGTTATTACATGATCCTCTTGGATGGAAACCATCGAATTCAACTTATACTGATCATTATAAATGGAGAAAATATCGAACAACAAGTAAAGATAGAAAAATCTCAAACTATGGTCAACAATATCAAAGACAAATACAAAAACAGCAACAGCAACTACAAAAACAACTGAATAAAAGTTTACCCGAAGTATCGAGCGAAGAGCAAACGAATAATTCTGTTATTGTAGTAAAAAACTTCGAAGATAATCAAGAACGATGTGTTTCACATCGATCGTCACCAACGAAAACACCAGTTGTAACTGTCGAATACAAACAACGACAAACAACAGCTAATGAAGTAATGCAAGTCCTTTTTTTATTTCTTTAAATAACTGTGACCTTCTCTTCTTCTTTGAGGACGTTAATTGCCAATCAAAAGCCTCATTGCGTTCAACACCTGCGCTTCCAATAATTGAAGGTTTTTATTTTGACTTTCGAAAAAGAAAAACATATCCGCATGCATAAAATTTTATTTCCTTAGAAAAAATTCGTCCATTAACAGCACCTGAACCTCGTCCGCCAACAAAAGAAGAAAAAGAAAAACCACCTGTTGATCCCAACAATGACAATAGCCGACATTGGCTTACTTACCCAAATCCTAAAACACCTCAATATATAATTGATGTAAAACAACGTTTAGGGCAACTGAGATTACCTTCAACTCTTCTTACACGACCTTCATCAGCATCGAATGCATCCGTTCAACAGAAGCCGCCTACACCTCCGACAGCAACTCGACCATCATCTGCATCAACACAAATTGAACGAAAGCAACAAACAAATAACAATGATGATCAACATAATTTTCTTACGTTTCATACAAGTGCAACGCCAGATGATCTGCGTCTTGCACGTCAACGTCTTGATAAACATCGATATAATGCATCATTAGATAATTATCCGCCACGTCCAAAAACATGTCCCGTCAATACTCATGAAAATCCAAAACCAGTAACGCCAAAACAATATGAAAATGAACAATTACCAGTACAAACGCCGAAGAATGAAGCATGGATTGTTGACGACGAAAAAGCATCGAACGCACCGGATTATGAATCATCGTCGGTTATTATACAAATGGTTGATTGCGATGGTTTGCCAAACGAGTATTACGAAGCACTTGAAACAGCTAACATTGCGCAAGAAGAATACCTAAGAAATTTCAAAAAAGATGCTGAAAGAAGACCACAAACTGCTGTTTATCGTCTTCCAACAGCATTACCGGAGCATAGAAACGATTCTTTGGTAAGTCAATAGTCATTAAGAAAATGCTTGTATATGAATTCATTTTTATCGTTATAAACGAAGGTTGCCAGTCAGAATCAACAGCAATCGACGACAATGAACAATCAATTGCGTCAATTAGCACGTTCATCACAAAATGATTTTGGTGTTTGGGTAAGAAATGCAACAGATAAAGGTTAGACCTCAAAACATACAACTTTCTTCTTCAAAATCTTTGATTAACTTTGCTTTTTTCTTCTTCTTCTTCGTCTACTCAGAACGAGCATCAGCTATGAAACTTTTACACGATGTTCTCAATCAGCCGATGCTTGGTTATGACGTACAAACAAGACAAAAACCAGCATCTAAACAGGCACCGGCTCCGCCACCTGTTCGTACTAGATCTGCAACACGAAAATTAGGTCGTACACGTACTCAACATAATTTTCCATGTGAAATATGTGAAAAACTACTTATTAAACGTCATGTATGGGATTTAAATGAGTAAGCGAAACCATTTTCCTAAGAAAAATTTCATCTTTTATTTTCCAAATTAAAAAATTCAACAGGTCAGAAATAGTTACGTGCCCTAATCATCCTCGCGGCATTCAAGTTCGAGCATAATATGATAGGTTCGAGCACACCTCTCACTTTTGTTTTGTATATATTCACCCATAGCTTTATTTATGTTTTGTTTGGTATTTCATATCATTTGCTTAATTATTTTCTTTTCTCTTTTTGTTTGGTTTAGTTTCAACTGTCCACATTCTACAATTATAAAATAAAGACAAAATGCATGAACACATTATTCTTTTTTTTTCAATCACTTATTTTTTGTAAAAATAAGAAAGACATTATAAATATTTTTAAAGGCGATATGCCATGATGAAAAGTTTTTGATGAAGAATTTAAAATTTCTAAAGAATATGTTGTTGTTGTTCGAAAAATTAAATCACGTAAATGACGACGACGAACTTCATTACAATGAATAAATAAGCCATGTGTTTGATTTATTGAAAATCGACGAATTTTATGTTCGTTACTGGTGAGAACGTTTATTGTTATATTTTCACGACGATGATGAATATGTTTTTGATTAATATTTGATGTTAGAAAGTTTATTTTTGCTTTTGTTCGCGTCGTCGTTGTTGTCGTTGGAACTAACATTGATTGAGAATATTTACTTTGATTGATTGTATTATAAATGTTAGCATGAATAGTATACATTACTGTTTGATGTTTCGAAGATACTGCTATAGCATTTAAACTTTTGATAAGCTGAAAAAGAAATAACTCTATATGAAGGTTTTAGTTTATTGAAGTAACAAACTTGTTCAAATGAAAAAATAGGTGCAATCGGAGAGGTAGTGATAGATAATACTTTGAATTGCTGTGGTATGACAGTTTTACGAGTAGATTTATTTGTTGTGGCCGAGGGTTTCCGCGTTAAAAAATTCACAGATTGTTTTGTGCTTATACTTGTTCTTAGTGTAGCGTTCGATTTCACTTTTACACAATCCACCTAGATATTTGTATAGATCTAATATAGAAAACTTATCAATACTCACTAGACTTGATATTTCACATTCTTTTAATTGAAAATCAAATTCAGTTCCAGCTGGACAAATACGTTTGACAGCTCTCATGTAACTCGTTCCAACATATATGCAATGCCAATAATGTCGACAGTCATTCGTATCATAGATAGGATGAAAAGAATCATCGTCATAACCCGTACAATCAAATGCATCTTCACCAATGATTTCAATAAATAGTATTGGCATAAAAATTATACTTGACAGTAATAATGCTGTCATTTTATTTAAAAAAAAACACACTTTATCTAGCACAACATCAGTTGATTAGAGGACGATTAGTTATTGATCAAATAGTTCGTGTTGGCTTTTGTCTATGTGTATCTAATTTACGTGAATTAACAAAAGGATTGATTCAATTTACTCTCATCATATGTCACATATTTCAAAGTCAATGAGCAATACTTAAATCTTCTAAATCACATTATTCTATTGATTAAAATTACAAGAAGAAAAAACGATTTCAATATTCACAATATTTTTCACTTAAGCAACAAGACGTTCAAAACTTTCGTAAACATGTGGCGAAATACTTGACGCAAATTTATATTTAATATCTTCATAATTAGGTCCTTTGGAATTGTCGAATGATTTATAAGAATTCAGGTGTGCCATTATTGCGTCCAGTATGGTTTGTCGAGCGTTGTAATGTTGTTTGCAATGATGTCTTCGCGATGAGGATGATGTCGCTTCCGTAAANGAATAATTATTAGCTGTTGATAAAATATCATCATCTTCGTCATTTTTCATAATGGGAGTTAATGAAAATTTTTTCATACTTTTCTCAGAATCTACTGAAGGACTTTTTATACGTTCGCTTCTGATCGGTCTATCGGCGACAACAACAAAAGTTTAATATAAAGCAAAAAGACAGATTTGTTTTGTTAATTACTTACAATGGAGGTAGTTTTGTTTTTGAAGTACATTTCGGTCGAGATTCTAAAACCGGTGAAATATTATTCGTCGTAACACTTAATGCAATTGGTTGCTTTGCCTTTATTGAATAAGTGTTAGACTTCTTTTTATAATTTGCTATGATATCTTGAGCATGAGCTTTTGTTCGCTCTCGCACATGGTTCATATATTCTTTATGTAATCGTTGTTCATTTAAACGATAATTAATTGATTGCTTTGTGTTGAATCTTTCACGATTTATGTAAGTTTGTTGTTCTCGGCGATATCGATTGTAGGTTAATACTTCTGTTAATTTTAATTGATAAATTTTACAATAGGGTTTATCTGTTTCTTGTTCCCATTTGTCCCATTTCGATGATGAATAATTAACGATATCATTGCCGAAAAGATCAATTGCTACTGTCATCATCACTTGCTTTTGTTTTTAAAGAAATAAAAGTGCAAAGTTAAAAATCAGTTTCGATTATTAATAGCGCATTTCTTTTTTTGTGTTGATTTAATGTTCTAGTACTTGATTGCTCTCAATGATGACTAACAAGTGACGGTAGATAGTTGCTGTTAAAGAAACAAAGGTTGTCAATAATACGAAGTCGTTTGGCCGCTAAAAAAGAGCAGCTAAATTGTAACAATTATAGAAAAACAAATGTTTCAAAAAATGATGTTTTCTTTCAAAAGATGTAATAAAAAAAAAAGAAGAATGCCTTGCCGTTGATCGATGAAGTTTGATGGACTGCGATGTTTACTGTTGAAAAACTACATAGTGAAAGGAAAACCTTTGTAACAAAGAAACAGCAAAAAAAATTCACTTAATTATTCAAATTAAGAGATTCTTAATGTAAGTGTTGTTAGCAACAAAAGTTTTTTCCCGTCGAGAGGTACGTACCCGGTGTAAAAGTAGTGATAGATAGAGTGCGAAAGATTAACCACAACGGGTTTCAAAGTGAGAGTTTTCCCCCTACTTACGTGTTTTGCTAATTATTAGAAATTTATTTTTACTCAGAAAAATAAAGTTCTAGTGCTCTCGTATTATCTAACAGAAAGACTTGTGAACAAACTGCATGCATCAATCTAATAGAGAATTTGATGTTCGCCTTAGTTGATGGAAGTGTTTTGTTTTTCTTCATTTTGAGAACTTTATTTTGGTAAGCATAGTATAGAATTAAGGCAAGTGAGCGATATTATTTGAATCTCAGAATAGTTACAAGCTAAAAATGGACAGCTTATAAACGAAATCGAATTCTCTATACGTCTAGCGTAGAAAAATCGAAATTTAATATGAGATGTAACAAAGTAAATTCGTTATTGTAGAGGAGTATTTGAGTTTGAAATTTAATGCATTTCTTTTTCTCTGATTATTTTACAAATTAAAAGACAAACATCACACGACACGACCTTCTATGGCTTTCAAGCATTATACAATTCGTTCTGATGTATTGTTTACGAATGTGCCACGCAATTCAAAGTATTGCTCTTATTCGATTAGTCTTACTAAGGTCACATTCCTAAATTGAGGGTGTGCGAAAAGAACTTGTCTCATTTATTTAGATATTGCTAACTTTTCATTTAATGGGCGTATTCTGTTTTCTTTATAGTACAAGTGTCTTGATTATGAGATGCAGAAGTTTCTAAATTCGTTTTGATTGGAAAATCCATATGGGAAGATTAAAATCTTCTTCTACAATAAAATCGATAGCTGCGGTTTCTCATATTTCAATCTGGATCATTTGCATGGAAAAAATCAGATTTACTTGAACTTGATATTAGAAACATAATTTGAAAATCTTTTAACAAATTTTCTTCGAAGAAATTCTCCACACTTAATCGAATTTTTAAAATGAATATGGGAGAGTAGCTTTTTTTTTAGAAAGAAAAAATTTAGGTTCTTTGCTTTATGTGTCATAAGATACTAAATATTGTTGACCTTTGACTGTAGGCCTTGACATTCACTGTATTTTTTTATTAGGAATATCCAGATGTAAATGCTCTTTCGCATAATAAATCAACCGTTGACTCTTCTAGTACACATTTAGTTCAAGAAGAACTGACTTTTTCAAAGAGTATNTCATCGTTCTAAATAAATAAGTGCCGTCTCAAAGGCTTTTCATAGATTAACCATTGTGGTTACTATTCGCATGATCATTCTATACAGTTTATCATGAATTAGTTGATGATAATTAAAAATCTCCACAACAAGTATCCGTTTATTTCGCGCATGAAAAACCTATCAACGATGAAAAATATCACGTGACAATTTATTTCAACCCATTCTTTCCAATGATGTGCCTGCTGAATAATTCATAGCTTAGTCTAGTATTCTATTTATCTGATTTATTAATTTCATTTTTTTTGTTGTTGTTGGTTTTTTCTTTGTCTATGTCAAGGTATTGAAAAAATGGAACCCGCAAAAAAAGAGCAGAGAATATGAATAATGATTATCGCGCAGAATGCGCAGAAAAAATTCTTACAAAAAACAACCGTTGATGATCTCCTACAAATTAAGTTCACTAAAGGAATCAAGAAAATAAGTCTTGTTGTAATAAATTTGCATAACGATCGTTATATTTAACTTTCGAGTTCAAGTCCCAAGCCAACTTTGTGTCCACCAGCATTTAAATTTCGAGCTTCAAATAAAGTCGATAATGTTAATTTAAATCCTAGAACAAAAACATCATGTTAGAAAAATGACGAAGAGAAAATTTTTTTTTCTATCAACCTGGACGAAGAAGTTGTTGAAACGAAAGACCAACTTGGCAAATATTGTTGACTTTAGCACCAATTGCAGTTTGAGAATCAAGTTGATATTTAGATGCAACTGCAAATCGTGTTTGATTGGTGCCTGTTGTCCATGCTAATTGAACACCAGTTTCAAGTTTATCGTTTACACGATGATAGACGCTACCGCCAACTTCATTTCCATCATTTCTATTCAATAAAAGATTTCTTAGACTTTTGGTAACACTTATCAATGGTTTGTTCTTTCGAAAAGTTAGACAACTGATAAAATAAAAAACGTGCTTATCTACGAGGGGAAAAGACCTTATGTGAAAGATAAATAGGCAAAACAAATGTAAATATTTATAGTCCGGTTCTTTTTTAGGAAAGTGAACATTAGAACAATAAACAGTTGTACGACCGATGTTAGATTTTTATCTATCGGATAATTATACCCAAGGCCGTCAATTATAGTCTGTGCTGTTTTAACATATGTCGATTTTGTGATATATAAAACGCTGCATAGGTGATATATTTCTTTGTCTAGTGAAGACACCCATTAGAGATAATAGTTAAATGTATAAAAGCTATTTAACGCTACGCAATCATAAGAAAAAAAATTCAGTCACTTAATAGAACATTTATTTAAGTCTTTGGGACATTCGCACTTCTACTAAATATTGATGAGGTTTTAAAATAGAATTTTCATTTAATTGAATCGATAAAAACCATTAACGTTTACCTATATCGGGTACTTTTTTTCGATTCAATCAAACTGAGATTCTATCTTCATAGGAATTCATGAATGGTTCTGCTATGGACTACAAAGCATATCAACATGAATCCTTGACCGCAAATAGCATATTGAAATTTGATGGGCGCTCTATCGGAATAGCTAAATGTACACGTTGAACAATTTTAATTTGCCTAATTTATGAGGTAATGTTTATGCTATTCGAAACGAGTTTCAAAGTTACGCAACACTAGAAATTCTTATGGAAAAAAGGAAAATACAGTTAAATGTTCATTCCTATGAATACTCACAAATTAGCGAACAATGTAAAATCTTTTGCTTTGTATCCAAGACCGAAATTACTCTTTGTTAAACTTGCTTTACCGGTGCTATAAACATATTGATATCCAGCTAACCAGCCTTGATGTCCTAAGACAAGAGCTCCATTAAGTGTTGGACCCGTAGCATCAGAACCAATATTTGTTTCGACTTGAGCCTTATCATGAACATAAGTCGTACGAAGTTCAGCGGTTTTCTTTCTTAAAAAAAGTCAAAAACGAATAAAGTTTTCTTTCGATGAAAAAAGAACGCGATTTTACCCCGTATGCGGAACAAGGCTAGCATCGAAAGTAACTTTGAAACCTTGTGCTAACTGATCGTCGGCTGTTATTTCACATTTAAGTAAATTATCTGTATTCCATTTTTCCAAAAATGTTAAGCCATATGTTGGAACAACATATTTGCTTTCAAGACTGCCAAAGGTTCTTGCTGTTTCGGTGCTATGTTCGCCGACTACATTGAAATTAACCTCATTAGCGGAACGTGTTTTAACGTCGAGTTTGAATACATTGAAAACTAATAAATGAAGAATGAAAATTACAGAAATGATCATCAATGAAATTAACTTACAAAAGCCTTTATTAAATATATCTGATACTTGTTTATTAAGATCGGCGTATTTTGGTGGAGCCATGTATTGAATACAAGCAAAAGAATACTGATTTGGATTACAAAGATAAAGAAATATAATGGTTTTTACAAAGAAGTAACGACNAAAAAAACGGTCTGTTCAAAATTTTCTTTAAAAAACTCCTTGTGAATAATTAAGAAGAAATCCTATTGGTGAATGTAAACATATAAAAATGCTAGTAGGTAACAACGGAGGCAGTTACTCAGTTTAATCACAGTGCAATGGCAAAATTTGTGATCGCGGGTAACGCTCATCAATTGATTTTGGAAATTTTCTCGAATAAATATATATCTATTTTATTTAGGAAAAGCTAATTGTCCACTTTATGCCAAAGCTGAACTATTAGGAGATTATCTTCAACGTAATTTACCCAATTTCAGCATTTATAAATGGCCTATTGCAGAGCAGGTAAGAAAACCGCTCATGCAAGAACTTAGTTACACAAAAAAAATAGAAAATATATTGATGTTCATTGATATATTAAATTGATACTAATGAGTATTAGTTGTGACTTTATTTAGTACGTTATGATATAGTTAGATAAGTTCTATGAATTTGATATCTTCTTATACTTTTGATAAATATTAGTTTATTACTCGATAACAATAAATGATTTTCATTATATATTTAATGGAATTACTCTTGAACAATTAAGGCGTTTAGAATGAAAATTTTTGCTGAAAAAGGAATTTACAATAGATTTCAATAGTACTCTATCCGATTTAGAATTAATTACTATCTTTTCAGCATCGCCAAATTCCATATCGGAGATTGTAGAATGCCATAATCTCTTCAACTGGTCTCCTCTAGATTAGACTACCATAAATCCATTTTTTTTCAATAGAACTGAATGATTCATGTCAGTTCGGTTTCTTAGTTACGAAGCATACACATGCGCAAATCGCAATCAAAATGATTGTTTTCTTCTCAACATATTTTACAGTGGTCAACTGTTCCAATTGTTTCTGAATATGAGATGTCTCAAGAGAAGAATAATCATTGGTACTTTTCGGATATACTAACAATCATCTTTTTAATATGTAATCTACTCTAGAGACTCCCTCTGTATATCCAGAACAAGAATGATGGTTTATTAGAGAAATTCTAGAAAAAAATGAAATACTTTCTTTATTTAGGATTGGGATGATTGGGTTGAATCAACCTATGGAAAAAATCAGTGGAAATCGAGTAAACGATCATCTCCACTAATATGGCGTGAATTAATGGAACGTGGTGGTCGTGGTACACTTGTCGGTGATCTCGATGATTTTCAAGAATACGCTCAATGTTATTATGGAACGATTCTCGATCATTTTATGACGAATTCGTCAGCACTTTTCCGTTTAATCGCCGAGGAAAATATTCAACAGTATACTCAGGATATTGCGTTAAAGAAACAATTCATTGAACAAACATTAAATCCATATCATGTATGTATTGTTGGCGCTCATCATCCATGTGCCTATGAATTATTTCCGGAATTATTATCATCAAAATTGTTTCCTAATCGTGATATATTTCTTCGATTAACAACAAATGATCCATCGAAACTATCCAGTTTAGAAGCGATGGCTATGGAAATTGAAGATCTTGCATGTAAACAATTTCATAGTGTGGAAACCTTACTACAAAATAATGATATAACTTTTGAAAATACGGATTTGATTATCGTTATTGATGATTATTTTTTTGAAGAAAAACAAAAATATTTTGATTCATTAGTTGCCGAAAAAACAAGATTAAATAAAACCTACGATGAAGCAAATCTATTCGAAGATGAACGACCTCCGTTTGAGCCAGAAAGAATGAAATATGATATGAAAAGTGCCTATCAATATTATAAAACACTTGCCAGTCAAGTTCAATCGAATATTAAATCAACATGTCACATTCTTATCGCTTGTTCGAATTCAACTATGATCGCAACACAAGCTTTTATAAAAACAATGAACTCAATTCCGACAAATAATATTATTGGTCTTGCAAGAACAGTGGAAAATCAAGCAAAAGCAAGAATAGGAAAAAAACTCAATGTTGATATTAGAAGTAAAGTTTTCATTAGCGTGGATCTGGTAACGATAAGAATCAGAATTGACATTTATCTCAAGAGCATGAGATGATCCATAAAGAACCCTGGAGTAAATAGTTAATAATGAAATGCATGCAGAACTGAAAGATCTAACAAGATTCCTTTCGTGTTCTATGTGGGGAAAGGATTTTAGTAAGTGTTTTACAAAATGAGAGAAAAGTCATACTCGAAAGTAATCTTGAGAATGGCGCGGACAAAACTGCATGTAGATCTTTAATCAAAGGTCACAAAATAAGCGACGTTCGACCGGATGTTCGCCATTATTTACTGATTTATGTGAACCTATGAATCGAAAGAACACAGTTGATCAGTTTTTAAAATGAGCATTGCGCAAAGTACCATAGGTGAATCATCCGAGAAATTTCGCTTTTAGTTCTGTGAAGTTGATTTTTTAACCGGATCCCATGTCTGTAGGTAGAGATATTTTTCTGTGCATACGACTTGTAAGTCATCCTAATTGAGTTTCTTTTTTTTTGTAATTTAGATGTAATTAATCTGCATATAATTGGAGACGTAAATGACGAATATATTATTGATACAAATCATTGTCAATCACTGAATTATGAAGGTGCTATTTGGGCACAATCATTCTTACGAAATTCAACAGAAATGTTAGCTGATCCGAAATGGATCAAAGAAGTTCTTCGAAAAGAACTTGAAAATCGAGGTAAATTAATTGGAACAAAAAACGAATGAACTCTTTATCAACATATTTTCCTAGATTTTGAACTTTATTCTCACGTTGAACACAATCGAGTACTTGTTCATGCTCAAACATCGGCTATTCTATCATTCGTTCAAGGTATAGTTGCCAATCGTCGATAAGAATGATTACTAGAAAGAAAACGTATAATATTTTCTTAGATTGGGTCAATGGTTCTAACGATGATCATTCCTATTCGTGCGTGATGTCTTGTTCAACTGCGACTCTTGGTTTAGCAGAAACCAATGATGAAGAACAGATACATGGAAATTTTATTTGTTCAGTACCTGCATTGATAAAAGGTCCCGATGACGTAGTGCCTATTGGTTTGAATCTCTCGAATGATAATCGAGCGCTACTCATTCGAATCATCAAGGTAGTTTGTTTTCATAAAATTAACACATCGGTGTTCTTCTTCTTCTTGTCTTCTATTTCAATAGGATATACAAGCAAAATACAAAATGGACTGATTAATATGAACCCTTTAGTTTTACTCGCGTTTTTCTTTTCACATATTCTTTTTTCCTCGTTTGCGCGTCTTTTTACACCTTATCGAAATAACATTTCGGTTCTCTCTCTCTCTCTCTCTGTCTTGCATTCATCAAACTACTAACATGATGATAAGAAATAATAATGATAGAGACGAGTTCGTCTCTTCTTTTTCTCAACACATTTGTTCATTGAATATTGCACGCAATCGTGCATGAAACATTTTTATACAGAGAAAACAAATCGACATTGATTTCATCTAGTCCAAACCGATAAAAATGGGTGAAAGAAAAATTGAATAAGATACATATGCACATCGTTGACATGACTATATGGATGCCCTATCATCGCACAACCATTGACCGAATACATAACACGTATGCATCAAAATGATTAATATAGGTGTTCATTTTGTTCACTGATGTGTACTTAAATTTCTTCGTACGCAAGTAAGGTAGAAGAAGAAGAAGACATGACAAACTAAAATCAGAAACTCCCTCGGAACGACAAAATATGTTTCATCAACCATTCTATCCTTCGCCGCAACAAGCAACATCCTATCACAATCATCATGGCCAAAATCATTTCTACATTCCAACACAATCATCATCCTTCTATCGTTCTGGTCCTATACCAAATCAAAGCAGTCATCATGTAAATCTCAGTGGAACATATGAATATTTTCCTTCGTCACCACCTCATGACTTTCCTTCGTCGCCGCCTCATGGTTTTCCTTCGTCGCCACCTCATGGTTTTCCTTCGTCGCCAGCTCATGGTTTTCCTTCGATGACACCAGGTAGTTATGCATTCAACCATGTAAAAAGTCAACAATATTATCCGCGTGCACAAGCATATCATTTTCAAGATAAATCAACATATTATTACATGTCGGAACCTATCATTACTAGTAATAATCGTATAACTGTAAAATGAAGACCGAATTACTCATTGTCTAGTTAAAATTATTCTTTTTATTTTTTGTTCATCCATAGATTCGATTGACTAAAGTTCACACGGGAAGAAATGGTGATCAACAACGTGTATTTGTTGAACAAGAATTTAGTAATCAACATGAATTGAAAAAATTCGTTAAAAATCTAAAACACAATTTCGAGAAAACATTTAATAATCGTGCTGGTGGTGGCCACAGTAGTAATGAAACTCTTGGAGAAAATCAACATTTACATCGCAAAAAAGCAGGGTAGGAGGAGTTCATAATATTAGTTTTTTTTTTATTCATCCTATCCATCAATTGTACCTTGTTTTAGTCTCGTTGTCATTGAAGAGCCAGACGAAGAGCCGAAAATTTATGAACAAAAAGTTTATAATGAAAATATTGAATCAAAACATAAGCCAGCTGAATTTACATATCCATTAGTGGATGCATCGAAATTCGCTGGTCATAAACAACATCAACGGCCTACACCTGTATCATCAAGTTCAACGATTTGTTTAAATCGACGCCAAAAAAATAAAATGAAATACTATCAACAAAATCAAAATAATGAAACGAATAAAAAGAACAAAAAACAAAATAAAAAACCATCAAACTATCATCATCATTCACAGCAGCAACAGCAACAGCAACAACAACATTATGAAGTACCACCAAGATTTCAACAACAATTTTTCAATGATGAAAATATTTTTCGAATGACAAATAATTTTAGTTATCATTGGGTATTTGATTCTTGTCTCAAAACTTTCTTTTGTATCTGTTTTTATTTTTAGAAATTCAATCAGTATCAACAGCCATTACATCATCAGCCGTATTCATATGTTTTACCGATGAATGAAAATCTTCCTCCATCGACTCCATCAGTTTTTCATCAACCGCGAGATCCCTATTATCAGTCCTCGGCATTACCACATTTTGTTCATTCAAACGATCGATATCGGCCTCAGCAAACCCCGTCTCGCCCACGTCGCGGCAAAAAGCATCGACGAAATCAACCAACAACAGTTACAGAAAATATTACTTTTAAAAAATCTGATCAAGAACAACCACGTGTTCAGCGTACACGATCGGATTGTCGGGCGAAACCTCCATTTCAAACTCGAATTCGAACATGTCATTATCTTGATTATGGATTTCATCCGATTCAACGAACGTTCGTTCCATTTATTCAACCGCGAGCACCTATATTTTATCCTCAAAGACGATTAGTTCGAAATACACAAGTACATTTTCGTTTATTTAATATTTATCGTCCGAATTCGATTCGTTTTTAATGTTATTAATAATTAACTTTTCAACAGTTTGTTTCAATACATAAGATTCCCATATTTGAGTCTCCTATTGAGCATGGCCATTTAAGTTGCTGATAAAATAATCCATGTTTATTGTCTGGTATACGACTTGCAATACCGGATAAACTTGAATCATGACGGCTCCAATCGTGACCTAGAAAAAGAATGATAATTATAATAATCCACTATCATATTCTTACAGGTATCGCTTGAAGCTGTTCCATTAATATTTGTTCCATGCCACCAATATTGAAATCTAAAGAAAATAAATACAATTTATTAGACTCGAACTAATTGCCGTAGCGATTTCTTCTACACATTAGTTATAGACTATAACGTCAAATTTATGACTTAAATACTTCAATGTTATACTGTGAGCGCGAATAGAAATTTTCATGTCAAAGTTCAAGTCAACAAAACTGAACTCGTGGATTTGTTTTTTGCCTTCCTCTGTCGATGCAATCAAAAAAAAAGCATGTAATACAATAAATAAACAAATATAGAAAAATATTGAGTAAAATTGATTTGTATGTCATCATAATGATCGGTAGTTATCTCTCATATGAGATAGGACCGATCTGTTTGAAATGTTCCTGGAGACATGTCATTGAAAATATCCAGGATCGTCATAATACAAAAATACTTCATCATCTCGTGTCAATGTTCTATCCAGAGTTTGACTTCTGCTGTGAGGATTGAAATCTCGTGAATTAGAAATGCATGCGCCAGCATCCATCAAATGTAAGAAGGTCAAAGCAAATCTTTGAAAAGGCCGTCCGTTCCCTCGTGCATAAAATACTATTTCGTCAATTATTTTTCTATTCGCATGATATGTCTCTTTGCAGTAAAATGCGTATATCAATCATGCGAAGAGATCAGGAGGATTCGCGTACGCATACGATTACTCATATGTGACGTGTACGCGAAAAAGGCTGATTGGGATGAGCGCAGTCGCATATCTATAGGAGGACTTACTGAGGTCGTAATCCGTTTATATCAAGAATTTCACTTTGAGCTGGTTTTTTCTGAAAGATATCGCTGATGTTGTCAAATAAAATTTGTTCCTTTGAAAAAGAAAAGATTCGAATTTTATAAAAACGAAAAACTAATTTCGATAAGAACAAAAATCTTACACGAATATTAGCAACGGTTGCATTGACACAAACACCAGCAAACAAATTTGACAACCAACTTGTACTTGTGGACATAAATGCTCGATAGACGCCACTTAAATTTTGACGTTTAGATGCACTTTCACATACATTATCGTAATCGGATAATTTTGAACACATCGCATTTGCTCGTTTTGCATTACACATTTTACGTACATTTGGGCCAATCGCAAACATATGAAGCTGAATATAAATAAATTTCATATTAATGAGTTAACTATATCAATATGATTCTTTGCAGGTAATTTTCTATACTCATCATATTCTACTAATTATTGTTCAAGTTTGATAAACGCTCGAATAACTTGAGCTAATAGGTGTTACATATTACTATCAATTTGATAAATATTTACATAATATTGTTTCTAGATTGTTTATAATTCCATAATAAAATGGCAACATAAGATGTCAATGTCTTATTCGCCAGTTCTCGACCAGCTGTTTCTCATCAATACCGATGCGTACATTTTTTATGGGCTCATAAAAAATAACTTTGCTCATTTTTTTTTCGAATGGAAGACAAGTAGAACAAAAGCGATTAGGATGGATATCTATTCATTAGAACTTACTCTTTTACATGAGAGGGTAGTGGTGCATTGCTGCAAAAAAAAACAATCAAAGTATAACTTGCTGAAAAATAATCAAGATCGATTCTTACCGGTTTCGGGATAGATAATGTCGTCGGCGGTAGTGGCTGTTCATGAACATAATGTGAGCTCTATGAAATAAAGAGATTTACAGGGCATAGAAAACATAGACAATACTTCGCTCTCTATTCGTAATGGTATCAATTGACCATGAACTCGAATATAAACTCCTTGTAATTGTCCATAGTCATTAACAATGTGAATATAAGAATGATCAGGATAAGTTGTTGAAGCACCTATGGCTTGTTGCAACGTTTTAAATACTCGTACATTGGTCTAGAAAAGCAAAGCAAAAAAAAAGGCACGTACCGCCAATTTTGTACTATCAAGCGGAATGAATTTCTGACCTGTGCTGATTGCACACACGTTGATGAACATGATGTACCAATGTCGCCTTTATTTCCTCTATCACCCTTCTCACCTTTTAATCGAGCATACTAAAATGGAAGAAAAAATATAATAAAATTGACATTTGTTTTTTTTGTAACTCATCTTTACTGTATTATAATCAAGCGTAAATTGGCTCGATACTGCCGGCGATGTTGTTGTCGAAGATGATGATGATGGGGACGATGCTGGCGTACATACACAAGGAAGTGCAAGCGCATTTCGATAAGCAATTTTCTATTTAAAAAAACGAACGTTTGTAGGATCATCTTGTTTAAGTACAAAAAAAGTCATTTCTTCTACTTTGCTATCAATAATTAATTGACGAATGGATTGAGCAAGATTCGCTAAATTGATATGAGAACCAATACAATCCTTTTTCGGCTCACGATGTCCCACACTGGCACAATCTTTTCAAAAACAAAAGCCTATTAAGAAAACAAAACATCAATAAATTACCTGCCGGACATATTCCAGGAATACCCTTATCTCCTCGTTCACCCTGAAAATTAAGTATTATATATGACAGAATTTTTTCTGTTTTCTTATTGCATAAACTATTACCTTTTCACATCGACATGGAGAGCTTGTCTACAACAACAAAAACAAAAACAATATTCATTATTATTCTTTTGTATGTGACTTACACGAGATGTGTATTCGCTAAATACAGTTGTAGTCGGTCCCTATAATAAAGAAATAGTGATAATTGCCAAGTTTATCGATGATTACAGCTTTGAGCTATTTATTATTATGAATGTATAATTTAGCTGCATGATTACAGCATCAATCCATATAAATGAGAAAATAACAAAAGCTTATAAGCAGAATCTATCATCACTTTATTATGTAAACAAATTCTTCTCTATTTTCTAGATTATAATTAAATGTTGAGAAAATATGAAGCAACAATATTTATAAGAAAATTTGCATCGTTAATTTGAAATATTTTCATCGATTAATACGTATTAGAAAGAAAACAATTGCTCTTTTGCTTCGTTGTTTTTACATTTCTAGTTTGAATGATTACTTAAGATGAAAAAGAGAAATTCTGATATACCTGAGAGATAAGAACTATGATAAGTAAAATATACATGAACAATATTTAGTCAATAAATAATAATCCGACATATGGAGGATAGGATAATGTTCGTATAGTTTTCTCTTTCTCACTCTAATCGAATATATACAAATATAACGAGAAAATGTTCTTGTGTATATTAATAATAAAATGCATAGGGCAACAATAGCGACAAAGTAATTATTCAATCTAATCGTTGTGGACGACTTATTGTACGAATACATGGACATAGTCTTCTATCACAATTGTTTATTTACCAAGAGAGAACGACGCATATAAGCAAGCTTTGACATTTCAGGGAAAAAAAAGATATATGATGAAAGTGATAAACATCATACTGATTTCCTTCTTACTCTTTTTTCGCATGAAAGAGAAAAATAGTCGACTATTTTGCTTTGAGAACTCTTTACTAATATACTACAAACTGAAAAACATTAGTTAGCAGAAAACAAAGGGCACTAGCACAACATCTATTAACTGTCCAAAACCCAGTTACTAAAAAACAGTCCAGATGGCGTGTCTAGACCCGAATATTAACAATGATTAATTGAATTACAATGAAAACAACTCACCATCGTAAATGCTACGATACTCATATTTGGATAGAATGAAGGTAGATTTTTGTCGTCACCAATATATCCTGATCCATCAGGGACGCTTGATTCATCTTCATCAATTGGATATATTGATCTTGATTTGCGATCAGCTATTCGAAAGCCTTCTTCTTGTTCAAGTATTCGACTTAATTGTTCAATTAAATATTCATTGCCAATATCTTCGGGCGTATCTTCTTGAAGGGCAGTATCGACAATTCGTTTCAGGCTACGGACAATAGGATCAATTCGATTGCTGTTAGTGTTTGTTGATGAACTCGTTAGAGCAATTGTACAAAGACAATTAATAATGGTCAGCATAATTAGTAGATACATACAAAAATACATTTGCCGGTACTTTCATTGAGTTAACTATGTGTGATATTGTCTTCGTTTGTTTATTATAGTTGTTGACAAGAGAAAGAGAGAGGAGAGAGAGAATGTCATTATCCAAGAGTGCATCTCTTTTCTCTGGTCCTCTTTTTTCTTGTTCTCGCTTCTTCTTTACACTCACTAGGCAGGACAGAAACAGAACAATTTGTTATTCTTTTTATTTTCGTTGTTTGTATTACAAACAGCACAAATAAAAAAATAATAAAAAAAGAAGAAAGCTGAGTATTATACATATGTAGGAATAAAAAAGAAAAAAAAAACAGTGTTAATAATGTTTATAGGAAAAGAATATATTGCACAATAATAAGAATAAGAATAATAAGAATAAGAAAGAAAGAAAAAAGTGTAGCATTTTATTTGTTATTTTTGTGTCACGAATATTTCTACATCGTGATTTTGATTTGCCGAATTGGATAGATTAGCAGCTGCTTTTCGTCGTTCTTGAATTAATTTTTTGAGATCATCATTAGCTGCTTTTGTAGTCGATGGCTTCGATTTATTTTGATGAGGTTGAAGTTGTTTAAGGCGTTCGTCAATTATTCGTGGGCGATTATTGACTAAAGGAAATAGAATAAAATAATTATTCAAGAGTATTAGGTATGAATCTCGTTTACCATCATTCGGGTCATATTCATCTTCAATTGAAGCCCATTGCATTGCTTTACGATCATCAAGTTTTGTAAACTTGACCTTAACTTTATCAATTAATGGATATGTGATATCCCAAAAACCTTCAAGATCACTATCAAGTGGCGTTGGTTCACCAGCAGATGTTGTCGATTTTGACTATTAAAGAAAATGTGCAAATTTTTTATTCTATGAAATTCGTTTTACATACAACATTTGCTTGACATAAACCACGGAATTGTTTAAGTTTACCTCGAAGTAATAAATTCACTTCACCAATTACGGCATTGATGTCACAACGAACTTAAAAAGAAATGCAAATTTTCGTTTTAGATTCTGATGAAAAAAAAATGAATGACACTTACCATCCTCGTTGAGGCGATTATCATCTGTTTGAAGTAGTTTATTATATCCGTCGGCTTTCGATTTAATCGTCTTTTCTTCATTATCCAATACGGCCAAGAACGCTTGGCCATTCTAAATAGGAAACACAGTTAGTCAAACCAATAAAAATTTATTAACAGACTAACCCTTGCAACTACTGAACTCGACATGTTAAAAGTTTGTTATGAAGAAAAAAACAACTAGCGAAGCTACTTTTATAGGGTTGATCTAACAAATGAAATGATCGGGCACGTTCTCATTAGGCAAAATTCTATCAATATGTACACGAGAGAAAAAGTTTCTCAATACAATCTAATTGAACAGAAAAACTAATTTATGCTTACCATTTTTGTTAGTGAAGAAGAGCGAACAAAAGTAGCTGATGAAAAGAAAGAGGACGCGACCAGTATGATGATGACGATGAAATGAACACGAGAAAAAGAAAGATGACGACGTATATACACGATCGAAACTAATAGTAGTATGTGAACTTGTTCTCTCGGAACTGGCTGGGTTATTCGATGAATATGTGCGTGTGTGTTTAATAAAAGAGAAAAAAAGAATGCGTAAAGAGAGAGAGAGAGAGAAAAACAACACTAGTCAAAGAAAGAAAACATGAGTCACCATCGTCATCATCATCATCATCATCATTCGACACTTCTCTATAAGACTACTACCACAACAAACTTGACACCATCAAAAGAGGAGAACAAAAACGGGAGCCAACGAATGAAAATTTTCTTCCTTTTCATCGTCAATTGTCCATCCAAAATCATTCATGGAGGGCACTAGCAAACGAAAAACTACACACACATATATATATATATGAGGAATAATTTATTCATTCCGGAGGGAATCTAAGTTATATTTAATAAATATATTGGATTCAATTTCCCTCGATGGCACTATATGTCTATCACGCGTGTGCGTGTGCAAATATAGAATGAACGAGATCATAGAGGCATTGTCATTGATCTTACAGTCATACATACTGCAAAAAAGATCAAAAGTTATTTGTTAGCCTGTTGTATTTAATTATTTTTCGTCAGAGTGAAACTACACAATGACCATTCAACAGTGTAATCATCATTTGTCAATATTCTCGATGAAACGACTTTGTAGTAAGAACGACTAAACGCTATTAAAAATCGATTGCTCATATCAATGATCCTACGGTCAAAGAGAAAAGTAATAATAGAGTTCATGCAACCAATGCCTATTCATTTTTTGTTTTATAAATCTATACAATATTTTTCTTTTTGTATAAATGTATATGAGAACATTTACCGTTAGTATAAAGAAACAACAACAGTATTCATTCGACATGTGCTCGATTAGATTTTGACAGTTCGTCTTTAGTAGAAGTGTGATATCTCATTTTTCAATGAGTGTTGACGATCATATTGAGAACGGATGATCAATTTTATATTAATCTATCATCAATACTGACTTAGTAGATAGAGAACTGTCTTATAGAAATCTATGTGTCCATCATCATTATTTGATGATAATGGCAAATCAAAAGAACAGATATAGGAATCGACGTTTTTTCTATACGATGGAAACACTATTTACTTTTAGTATACTACGCATAGGGCGTGTATGTTCCGTACAGAAATACAACAATGACAGGTGCGCCTACTGCCCTATGTAATAAAGGTTATCGACAAACTTTTACATTATCTGTTTTCTGTCAAAAAACGTTCTACTATTCATTGAAGAAAAGCTTTTGGCCGCATGCCTATTAGACAATGTCATGTATCGAACAAATTCATTTTTCTATTTTTCTTTCTCATCATTCATCAGAGCAAATAGATTATTTTTCTTGCTCCAATAAAAACTATTGACACATAAATATTTATTTCAAAAGAAAAATGCGGATTTTTCAGATTGTCCTACACTCAGAAAAAACACTCAAATCTGCCGACATTGCATAGACGAATAACAGAGATCTGCCTAACCCTCAAAATAACATAGTGCAATAAATTGAATAAGATCTGTGTACCGTTACGACTTTATAGCTTGTTAAATGTTAGAAACAATTCCATTGTTAATATTCGTTTAGATACTTTTTTATTTATCAAGATAGCACATGCATCATTTCTCATCAGTTTTTTTTTATTAGCAAACGGTTAACTCGAAAGGCCAGAGCAAGAGAGAAAGCAAAAAGCAAAAGGATAGAGTGATACAAGCAATTCTTTTACGATTATTTATATATGATCAATTTCGTGTTAATTAGTTTAAGAAAAAGAAAGGTGTTCAAAAAAAAAACAAAAGCAAGAAACAAAAAAAGAAAAGAAATACACACACACACACACACACCAGCACACAGGTACACAACAATCTGACAAAAAAAAGAGAGAGAGATAGAGAAAGAAGAACAAAATACTGACGACAGACACTGAATATAGACATTGATCATCGTGCAAAGATCGAAATATGTAAGAAGTAGAAGAAGAGACCATCACCATTACATGAATAAAGTGCGTACGTTGATTTTGATAACGAGTATTCTAATAATGTTAGTTGCTTATCGGGCTTACCTGTGGTTCTTCAAGTAAAAATTCATCAGTTTTTCGCGTTAAATCGTCAACAATCGACCATACATTATCATCGATAGTATTATCTTCATTGTATTTTTCCTCGTCATGATTCAAAATTATTGGCTGATGATCATAAACTGCAGACGATTGCCAATGGATATTGTCGGTATCAAAAATTTCACCAGTACGATCGAATAATTCAACATTGGGCGATTCTGCTCCATTAATTCGTTCTTCATCAACTTGTTCTATTTGGAGGAATAAAAAAAAAACATGAAATCAATATATTCACAAAACACTTATATAATCCATCTCGCTGCTCTTTAAAAAACAACGATCAAATAATAAATGCTTGAAAGTACATTTGCATTTTGACAGCACTTGCAATGAATTATGAGTGTTTCTACTTGTCAGTTAGCTCACTCAACATTCAAATCAAATGTTGAATATTATCGAACGGGAAAAAAATCTGGCTTTACTGTCATTTTTTCGTACTATACGATGGAATTGCAATCATAGCTTAAGTAAGACTAGGCATAACGTCGATATTAAGTGCGATTCAATGAGCAATGACTAGTACACTTCAAAGTATTAAAGTGATATTTTGCCTAATCGAACGGCTTAGTTTTTTTAAACATTTGTCACTATCGATGTGTTATGAAGATGTTGATGGAAACTACACTTAAAAATAATTCCGAGTCTACTCTAATGATATTTCAATAGCGAAGAATAAGATCAGGAAACGTTTCAAATTTCAAGAATTATTCAAGTTTTCTTACCATTTTTTGGTTCTTCATCCTAGAAAATAAGGAATGTAATGACATCATGAAAATAGAAATTCTGTCTTTTTTCTTACCATAGGAATATGTGTATGTTTGAATGTTGATAGTGCACGTTCAGTTATATCGGCAAGATTCGTATCCGATTCATCGTTTTTCATTGGTATATCGTAAACCGGTTGTAGTAAAAGATCTTCGTTTTTATTGACAGTTCCAAGCGCTCGATCAACGGCACGTAAAAAATCTCTTTCAAATTCATCTTCACATTCTTCATAGTGTTTACCATTGGACAGATTACAAACATCTTCAGGTGCACTTGAAGATGTTGAAATAAATGTTTTTACATGAAGAAAAGCCGCTGGTGTTACATGAACTTTGGATGAATATACTTTTGGTTCGGACTCTATAATATCACCGTCTTCACGAATGACAAGTTCATTGTCACAGGGTATATTCGACGTTAACTCATCGTCATCTAGTAAACTATTATCGGGTTCAACTAAAATAAAGACAAACAATTTTTATTATAAATTTCAATATCCGCTTAAATAAAAAAAGAAGTTCTTTTTATCTCCATAGTGTTGCGATACAATAATTTTCTCGAGGCAGAATTATCGAGTTTTTTCTTCCTAATTCTGATGTAATCAACGTATAGATTTTCTCTCATTGGGACCAAAGGACGTATGTATGCCTGAAAGAATTCTACTGAGCCGATTATTCGCGTGTGCGTCATCATGAAAAGTAGACACTTCAATATTACCACTCAAACATATTCTACTCGCTAAAGCGATCATCCATATGTGCATATATCTCTAATTATCATAGAATGTTCCCGATGGTCCAATCACTAGAGACTATTACCATTGAATCGGGCACAACCATAATGAAAACAATCTGTTTTGCTTCGCTGTTCCAGCCTTGACTAGTTGAATGAGAAACACTTTCTGCTGACTCGAATGTCTAAGATCAATCAACAGTATCACTATATACTTTCCAAGCTTGAATGACAATGAACGCAATCTTCTTGTAATATGCACATGTTGAATAAATGTCTGCTTATCACAACCTATATCTCATTCGCTGATACAGATTCAAATAGACCAAAAAATTTTCTCAGCTCAACAAGTGAAGGTCGCCTTTTCATTACTAGTCATGACGCAAAAGAATGGTGGCGTATAATCTCAAGCGAGTAAACAGCTGGAAAATGTTCCCTCGCAAATTTTAGAATTCGACACTTCGACTTTCTTGTTCGTCTAAATTTACCTGTTGATGCTGTTGGTATTATTTCATTTTCAACTAAACATAAAAATAAGTTAGTTTCCTTCTGTTGATTCAAAAAAAAAATGACATACTCGTGGTCGTAGCTCGTCTGAAACTATCAATACTTCTACTCATTGGTCTTGTTCTTAAACTTGAATACATTCGATTGTTATTACTTGTAAAATTGAAATCAAATTTAGTTTTTCCAACATCATGATAATGATGAAATTTAAATATATCATGTTGACTTAATACTTTTTCATGGTTACCAAATGGCGTTGTAAAACCGTAACCGCTTAACATACAATTTAATTTGATATTTGATTGTTTACGTGCTTGAAGTAATGGATCATCCGACGTTTTAGGCGGTGATGACGACGGAACATATTGAGAATTATTTAAAAATTCATGACTAAGTAATGAACCATTCATCGATATTGTACTCAATGAACGATTGTGTATATCACCATTCGCTGAATACGGACGGTCATAATATTCAACGGATGATGCTGTTGTCATTGACAGAATATCTTTCGAACGTTCATTCGACAAAGCAATAGATGGATTGGGCATTGTATTTTTCTTCACATGGTTAGTATTATTTTTATCGAAATATTTCGCACGAATTTCATCATAACATGCATTTATTTGGTCAACTTCATCTTTATTATGTATTGGTGGTGATGGAGATTTTCGTTTTTGTTGTTCGCTTTCAATAGATGTATGCGTTGAACTGCGTGTTAATTGTGCCAAACGACTTGTAAAACGTTTCATAGGCGATGGATCTCGTTTGCGGACTTTTTTATTTTCATCATTTATTGTTGGCAATGACGGTTTTTCTTCTTCATGTTTAGTTTCAGGATTTACTTCTGTTATTGTTGCTTTGGCATTCTCACGAGATTTTGTACGAAAACGACGAAGTACAGCTGGAGAATTTAGTTTCGAACGTAGAACATTTATTAACGAACGAGATTTTTTCAATGATGGTGCTTCATTATTTAGATCGGAATTATTTATTGTTGTGCCACCATTGGTTCGACTTATCGTTGATGACTTACGAAATAATGATGTTGAATATCGATGATGATGATGATGACCATTACCATTCGTATGATGACCATTGCTTTTTTCACTTAGTTCGGCATCAGTAAGATTTGTTGGAGGTAGTGTTGTTGCTGGTGTACCACGTCCACCGAGTGTTGCCCATTTTCGAGGCCATCGATGACTTGTTGTTGTACGTGGTGGAAGCTGATTTGATACCATTGGCGTCACCGCACCTGTATCTGGCATCTGAAAGAAAAACAACAATTCAATGTTTGTTTAACGTTAGAAGACAAGTTGTACGATTCATAGAGTGTAAAAGATAATACATGAAATGATTATTTCGTTATAATAGACATGATGCGAAGAAGAACATGCTGCTTCTATCTTATACGTACATCTATCATCATTTGAAGATATCATCGCATAGTAAAAATCGATCGATAGACAAAGATTCCTGTTTAATCTTAATATAATATACGGCGATACGATGATTCTGTTTACATTAGAATGAAGACAAAATATCTATGTCTTCTCGCTCGTTACTTACTACCGATATGATTACGTATAGAGTATAGAAAGAAGAATACGAAGAAAAAATAGAAATGAACCAACGTCCAAATGGGCAATAACGATAAGACAATTCGGAGAATATTCGTCTGCCAATGTTAATAGTTCACCTTATATTTCCAGCTGCAGACAAATGCGCATTAAAAAAAATGTAAATGTGTGTGCAATGTTTAAAAAAAAACGCCAACCTTACATCATAGAAGTGTTAAGAGAGAAAAAACGATAGAAGTTCACCAAATTAAAATTCATGTGTGAAACAGAACGATAAGAATTGCACAGACGTAATTCAACATACTGTTGCCAGTCACGTTGATGACATTGACCTCACGTCTTTTACTGAACACAATCAATCTCACTTACGTGTAGCAAGGAAGAAGAAACAAAAATTGAATTTTATAGTTGTCCGACTGCCCTCGATCGGTCACTATGTATGCGTGTATATATGTGTATATAACAACGACAATAGGCAAATGCATCGATTTTTCTTCTCCTCTCCTCTTCCCCTCTCTCTCTCTCTCTCTCTCTCTCTATACTTTTTTCCCGTCCCAATCTCGCAAAGGCTACCGCTTCCGTATACTCATACGAAGCAGACGGTAGTGGTACCCTCCATCTCATATTCCATAGCTTCAACGTATATGCGCACGTATCTGTCTACTGACTGTATATGAGAGAGAAAAAAAATAAATGGATCGAATCGATAGAAGAAAAAAAAAGAAGAATATTCAATCTAGTTATAATCAGAAGAAACACGCACACATACAAAAAGAAGAACGATATGTTCCATTCTATGCTTTGTTCTTTCTGTATTTCCTTGCCAACTAATACCAAACAGATTCAATTAGATAGATCGATGACCACCATCGTTAAGTCTATTGCTAAGACGACCTTTGGCCGTTATTCTTGCATGCCATATTTATACTCTTACGTTGTTAGAATGGTATCGACAATGACGCAATATAAAGTTGAAGTACACGAGGGAGAGGAAAAAAAAGCTACAATAGTAAAGTTACTTTACTACTGTTACCTTTTTACAAAAAGTATATACATATATATGTATTCTGCTTACCTTGAAAGTGGAAACTTGTCGTACAAATGTTTTCATTCTTTGTCTGATTTAAGATTCTATGCCAATATTTGTACGAGTCTTTGTTTTACATTCATAGAACTGACAAGGACAAGTTCTGTTGAATTTTTTTGTAGCCAAGAGAAGGAGAAATCTGCTAAAGAGAGATCTTTCGTAAAGAATGTCGTTCGATATAAGATGAAAATGTTTTATTTTGAAACGAATAAGTTTTGTTTTTCTATAATAAACTTTCTTTGATGTTTTTTCCTTTAATCCAAAATATACAATAGAAATTTTCATAGGGCTTAGTAGATAAAATTCAATCAGACATATGCTTAAAAATTTTCTTGTTAAACAAGAGATCATTGAAGAGACAAGAAAAGTAATTTTCTACTTATGATAACTGTTCAAACGATTGTGCCTCAAGGTATCTGAATCTCGTCCGAAAACAATAATACATACTTGAATTTAATGGAATAGATCTTAGAAAACAAAATAATGTTAACAAAATAAAAGCTTCGACAAAACTAATGCATGATACTTCGACGAATAGATTATCTATTTATACTCATATAACCGATTATGATGTCCTTTGTATACATTCACTTATTTTCTTTTTGTATCGAACTAATGATTATTGTCGATGTCAAATGCAAAAAAGACGAGAAAAAGTAAATAGAACCGAATACTCAACATATGTATGTAAATGAATATTTTTGTTCTCATAGATAGACGTGCTAAACATTTCTTTAGGTATGCGGGCATATAGCACATCAATATGTCGATCGCGTAGAGCACAAGAAAAGAAAAAGAACAAGAATGAACCATACAGTTAAGCTGAAGATATAAACATTTGTCTTCTTTTTCTCGTATCCGGACAATGATCGATCAGTCAAGCCTGATAAATTGTAGTCTAACTAACTGTATAGATCAGAGGGACGTTCACACATGTGTATCACTAAAAATACGATAGACTAGGCATACACAATGATGAATATCATAGGTGATCGACGAATTCTATTTATTACAATCGAGCAAAAGAAAAAGCGCACAAATTTTTATTACGAATGAGTATCTGAAACAACACGAGCAGTGCAATTAATTGTATTCATACTACCTTAACAGCGCTTACTTGTACGTTATTGAGCGTGTCTTTTTCTTTTTCTTTTTTGATATTTTATATATTACTTTAATAATGAGAATTTCTATATTTAGAAGTTTTGATATTCTATGAATGAAAAGAAAAGAATAATAAATCAATTAAAAATTATTCTTATTACCTATGACAAGCCATTATAATAGTAAGGTCAACATGATGAGCAACTTAAATAACATTCTACAAGTTTCGTTTTAATAATTGCATTGAAACCCTACGGGTGAAGAAAGTGCATTTTTTGGACGAGGCAAAACTGTTGCACTATATCGAAGTCAATTGATATTGTTTTCATTTGCCGAAGACCGACAAGTTCCGATTATGAAACAGCAACAAAAAAAAANAAAAAAAAACCACCGTTCAACTTGTGCACAGAAAAAAGAAAGAAAGGTTAATGGAAGTATAATTTTATCAATATAAACAATTCGGACGTGTTTACATCGACGAATGGAACAGCTCATTAATCTACTAACAACTAAAGAATAAACTATGAATAACGTATTTGTAAAAAATAAAATGAACGATGGAAGACACCAACGGGCAGAATAGTTTGTCTTGCGATGAACCCTTGTCTATTGAATATTACAAAAGCTAACGTTGAATTACAAATTAGATATTGTATCTATAGCAAATGCGCTGTTCGTGTTTTTCTAGACGCTATATCTGTGATTAACTATAGACGAGCCTAATTAGTTCATACATATATATGTACGGTATATCAAAAAATCTGTTTGTAATAATAAAAAAAACGACAAGAATGTATGCTTTAGGCACTACACGATAATCAACTTAACAATTGATATCATATTTCTCATGAAGCGAATCTCTTAACTGATTTAGAATCTGAGTTAAGTCTATCTGAAATTCACTCCGGAGATTTTGCTCAATTGAAAGATTATGTTTTTTGTTCTTAAATAAAAAAATTGCTGCTTCGAATTCAACCCGTATCTGAATCTAGTGACTTCGTTGATCACGTGAACTATGTCTATTCAAGATAAATAATAATAATTCGACTGAAAAGATATTGTTAATCATGTACTTTTGTATGTTTCAAGTACACTTAGCTTTGGCAAGTATGGTTTATAAATTTTTACATGAATAAACATTTGTTAAATAAATAGAACCGTAGATACATTTGAATATTGAATTTGACGGTCACGCAATACCTCACTTGCGTAGAAACAAAGCAAAATATAAATCCACTAAACTTATTTCTACTTCTTGTATGAGTATTTCCTGAGAAGTATGAGCCCTATTTTATCGCGCAGATGAAAGTTTGCTTAAAAATTCCCGCTAAAATCGTAGTATATTTTTTTCAAAATTCTCTTCATTCAATGGATCGGATTTCAGAGTGGTCACTGTATTAATCGCAATATAGTTTTGTTTGTGGTAGAAGACAGGAAAAACTCATTTTCGTATGGATACAAGTTTTTAGTGGCCATTGATGGTTTTTTTTACGAAGTTCATAGAACGATTTGACATTTTAACGAGAATATGTTTGTATAATAAGTAGGTTGGATGTTTTGTGCTTACTTATATTTCTATGAATTAATATTAACAGATAGATTGCTCAGCGTTCACTGTAAGATACATTGTTTTTCTGCAAGCTAAAAATATCGCATGTGAAGATCTATGCATCTACTTTCATAGCTTTCGAATTCTGAAATGTTGAAATGATTTTTTTCTCTCATAAACGCTCATAAATATTTGTTTCTTCTCCTATAGTGAAAATTTTCAAGTAAATAATAGCTGTACTATTTCTGCCGACAGTAGTATCTACTCGTATCTTGAAAACTTGAACAGGCATGACGTATGTCTTAGCTCAGCAGAACTCTGTGTCGTACTGTGTTTTTTCATAATGATCGAAATCATGCGTCCTTAGATTAGGATGATGTAAACAATAGTCATGTCCATTACAGTGATAATCGTTTATACATGGGGTTCTCATTTAAACCGTTTTAAGAGTAGCAGGTTTTCTTACAGCAGTTTCTATAATGTTGTTGACGAGGGAAGGTCACCAAGTGTTCATTTGCTTTTAAGTCAGAGCTATGTGTGTCGTGTAGACCCCAGTGAGGTATGAAAAACTCCAAAAGGACAAGAGCGAATAGGCCTTCTGTCCAGAGTTATAGCCATTTTACTGAAATTTTAGCCTCTGACATAGTATATATCAACAAATCGAATATCAGTATTTTGACCTGAAATTTTGTCCATTGACAGATCTCTTTGTGAATAGAATGCTCTGAAATTTTCAGCTTAAAAGAATGTTTCGTTTCCGAAATATTAAAGTCTAAAAAATCAGAACATTTTAGTATCTGCCGTGAAATATGAGTACTTTTTCGAACTTTAATATCTCGGAAACGAAACATTATTATGAGCTGAAAATTTCAGAGCGTTCTACTCACAAAGAGAACTGTCGATGGGCAAAATTTCAGGTCAAAATTCAGTAAAATGGCTATAACTCTGGACAGAGGGCCTATCCGCTCTTATCCTTTTGGAGTTTTTCATACCTCACTGGGGTCTACATGACACACATAGTTCTGATTTAAAAGCGATCGAACACTCGGTGACCTACCCTCGTGAGCAGCTTCTTGTTCTAATGTTTTGATTGACATGAAGATTTTGTATTACGAAAGAGGAAATCATTATTTTTTTCATTTCTCATAGTAACCTTATCGTTTACTGATGCTGAACTTTGATTATTGAAGGTATTCAATTCTTGAAATCAGTCTAGCGAAGATTCGTTCGATATCATGAAAATCTTTTCAAGATAACGTCTAACATGAATATAAGCTAAACAAATCTCATGTTCGAGATAGTTTAATTGTTTTTTGCAAAGAAGTATTCTTTTTTACAATGTGTAAGGACATTTTTATATAATCTAAAATTGCTCATGTTTGAACTTATTCAATGAAATATGCTCGCAGATTCACGACTAGTTAACTGTTTGTGCAATTGATGAAAATATTCATTGGCCGAAATATTTCTCGTACACTTGAGTTTCAATAGTATATCAACTGCAGATGTACAAAACCTGCTTCAAGGTCGGAACTGAGAGCAAGAAAAATGGGATTTCCCTATTCTGGAGTACAGTAAAGTAGACCTGAGTTACAGCTCTAGTCAATAGACAAAAAATAAGAAATTTAAAATGTGCGACCAAGAAATTCTGCAACATTCGACTACGTTGAATTTGAAATAACATTGAATTAAAAGTAAAATTTTAACTATTCGTAAAGCATGATGCACCAACAAAAAAGAAACGTACAGAACGGTGAGAATCTTCCAACAGTTTTTATCCAAGAGTTGGTTTTACTTGTCGTTCTGTATTTTTTTGTTTTTTCTTTCTTGTATTACTACATGACTGTCTATACAAGAAAGGCAAAATATTGTTTTTTCTTTTTCTTTTCTGCTATACATAAAGGCCGTGTTTTTTATTCTTTTTCTTATTTTTGCTTATTTGATAGACAAACGTGCGTTTGTTTTTTTTTCTGACCTTTTTTGTGTAGCGTAGGAATTTTCCATTGTTTTTGCTTTTCATAATACGCATGCTACGCTAAGATTTACTGCATTTAATGCAAACAACAAGAAGAATAAAGTAACAATAGTATGCAACGTCAAACAAAATTAGTTATTTTTGACAACTTTGATGATACATCATATCCTTATACCACACTGGAATTTAATGACAAAACAAAAATGAAAGATATTGCAAATTTTGTTTTAGCAAAATCTAACCATTTTACGCTTCCAATGGGTATTCAAATTCGAGATAAACGAGTTGGTTTTGTCATTTTGGATGATGACTATTTGAAAGAATTTAATCCTTTCAATCCAACCGCAATCAATTCAGCGACAGAATATGTCGAAGTACAAGTCACCTTACGAAGTGAGTTAAGTTCTTCTCTATGATTTTGAATTATTTTTTTCTTCTATAGGTCATGTTTCTAATTCAAATGCTGATCAAGAAGTCAGGCATTCTGAAGATGGTATGTCTGCATGCGAATAGTTGTGCATCCTAATCCATCATTTGATCTTTTAGCTGTAGACGTTAACGTCCAGGACAATGCACGTGTACAACCAGTTCGCGAATCCCTGCCGGTTCCAGAATCACTGCCAGTTCCAGAATCACTGACACCGCCTTCAGTTCGATTATCAAATGATTCAAAAATGGGCTTTCTTTCGCGTCATAATGTTAATCAGCACCAACGTAATCAATATTCTAGTGTCGTAAACCTGTTATGATACAGGGCGAAAAACGTCCAAGCTTTAAAAACCGTGTATTGCCTCTCTTTAGAGTAAGAATCTTTTTAAAATTTAACATCTTTGAAGTTCATCCGTATAATTGATTTTATGGATAGATTTGGCACGATGAAATTAAAAACGCAGTACCTGGTATTATCTGGAATTTACTTGTTTATATTATACGTGAGGTGCGAAAACCAGGAAAACGCACGCTCTACTATGATCCAATACGAACTTTCGTTAATGGACATAATGTAAACGAAAACTTGGATCATTATGAAATACCTATTGCGAACGAGGATTGGACAAGCGAGGAAGGGGCAAAGTAAGTCAAGTTTATTATTTCTGAATTGCACTTTACACTTTTATTATTCATAGGCTCAAATTGATAGTTTTGACGATGAAAGAAGCAAAAGTGTATTCTTTTACACCCGTACGTGTTTTATGCGAACTCGAAGACAACAATAACAGCAGATCGTCAGTTGATGACAATGAATCATGTCATTTAGCTCTTGTTCTTAAAAGAAATGATCATATTCAATGGGAGACTTTGGTGCTATCGAATCAAATGGTTTTTCCAGGTAAGAATCATTGCCATTATTATAAATATACAGTATATTTTTCTTCGATATTTAGAGAGACCAAAGAAAAAAATCGAAACTAATAGTTCGAATAATGTAACCGAAACGACACCAATTGCATCGATACGAAATCAACCACGGAAACGTCGTATGTGATTCTAAAAATTGTTTTGATCATGACTAAAGCAGCATATTTTAGAAGATAGTTCGAATAAAAAACCAACAAAGGCGAAAATACCAAAACTACAAGATCATTCCTCAATAGTAGATTCATCGAGAAACAATAACATTTCTCATGCGCTTGGCAATCAGGTTCTCCCTGTGTGTTATAACACTAATCCATCGATGAATATATTATCTCGATCGGTGGCAAATATTTCAGTAAGTTGTGAGAAATATTTTTAGTATTCTTATGAAAAATACACAGCTTTTTACAAGCATGAAACGATTTCATGTTTTGATTTCATGTGGTAATTTCTCAAATGGACATCTTTTTTTTTTAAATTCCTTTGAATTGATATCATCTGATATTTATTAATTTCTCTGTTTCAGACTGATGCGCAACGGCTTCGAAACCCAAGCTTATTTGATAGTTCAGCGACTGCGAATAATGATCAATCTCATAGTTTGAATGGTGGCTATCATACGATGAACAGTCTCATACAATATGATGACCCTCTTGGATCTAGTCCTACGAACTATGACACGTCGGATACGTTCAACGATATTTACTCTGATAGTATTCAACCTTCGCTCTCACCTATGAACTTTGATAATCTTTTTGATGATTTGCTTGCCGATACCGACTGTTGATGAACTGGTTTTCAAAACCTAATCCATTTTTATTCGTGAAAATAATAAAATCCTTGTCAAATACAATTTTGTTTCTCTTTTATTACGATGAGATATCATTTAAAAAATGCTACGGTTTAAAACAAAAGTATGATCATAAAAGGAGAAAAATATTTTATCAGTAAATATTAATGTTTTTATCTAAGATATTATTATTATTTCATTTTTTCTTGTGTTCTCTGATTATTCTTCCATAAATAATGCTGCGTGCGTTTCGACTCACATCGAATATGACTCTCACAAGGTGGCTTAGAATCTTAAAATTAATGCAAACATTGTCAAAGGAAAATATTCGAAAAAGATTTACTTAGTTCCACAAAAATTTACTATGGTAAATCAACATCGTAAGAGAAAGAATATAAATGAAACAATTCATAAAACAGATCAGTTTATTTAGTGATAATAAAAATTCATCTACTAATATTCTCAATCGATTTAATAGAATTCCAATGACTGCCTACGGTCTACATTAGAAATATGTATTTTATGACGCATCCATTCGCTGTCGCGACGAACCGATTGCGATATTCAATATCTTGTTAAGCGAGATATGTTCAGATTTCCGAAAAAAAGAAATTACAGGAATTTACAGTATCTTCAAAACCGCGTAAAGTCGAATAAAAATATTATAGGAAATTTTAAAGAGCACATCAATTTTGGAAATCTGAACACTGCCGGTATTCTTTGTGGTTGCATAATTAAATGCATAGTCGAATCATTTGTGACTATGATAGTTAACAATAAAAATAAAGACCAGATGGGTCTCATCGACGATCATGTTTTACTAACTTATTTTGTCTTTTTACGTATGAAATTAATTCTCTTGTGGTTTTTCTTTACAAATCCAGGCATGCTGGTATTCAACCTTGTCTCCTATGCTTACATACATTTAATGACATTCTCTACATAATTATTCAAAGATAATGAAATAAAAAATGAGTGTTACTATTATGTTTATTCATACAAAAGAGTGGCGTCATTGCTGTTACCTTTGAAAGCCTACGGCATTCGTAGATCTACGATGAATAATGGATTCAATTTAATCAAGAAAAAAAGAATGCCTTAGACGATCAAATCTCAGTAAAAGAATTGCCGTTAATAGATAAGGTAACACACTCAGACACAAAGATTATGAAATATAGCTGAGACAAAATTTAATCGAGCTTAAAACTTTCATTCAAAAGAAAAATCTCTATGGGTATTTTTTGTTGTGTCTATGTTTTTCATAATCATTTTATCGCTCACGGTTATCTCCGAGTTAGATTATAGCATGTCTAATCCGGAAAATTATCTTTGGAAAAAACGAGTATTTCATAATACAGTTGCCGTCTTGTCTATTTTTCTATTTTAATTCTTATTTGTCTATTGTTCGATCTAACATGTCTATATAACTTTGCTTTCAGAAGAAAAAACTGTTACGTAAACAGCTTATTCGTTCAACTAAGTTGTACACCAGCAAGATTATGTTTATCCTAATTACAATTTCTATTATGAAAGAAATAATTGCACATGTTCGTACAGCTCACGAATGACAGGAAAGAATAATGTCTCCATGTCTTGTTATAATCGAAGAAATGTTAAATTAGCTTCATCAATCAAAAGAAAAAAGTGTTTAGTTCTTACGTAAGAATAATCTGAAGTCGGTAGTAATTAATAAGTGTAGAACACTATTGTTTTATTCTCATATTCCATGGCCTCTTTTCTTTTTTGTCAGCCTGCTAATCAACTTCATCATTTTCCATTTCTATTATAATTAACAAGCAATAATATTCTTTATAGTTATTATTCTATTGATCAAATACTTCAAATAAATAAATAATAAGTAACTGGTTTTCAATCGAACAATAGAAACAATCGTTATTATAGATGAGGAATTCAATTCCTCATTAATTATTGACTTACTTTGGATATTTATCAAAACAACTTCGAGGTGAACTTCATCAACGGAAAATTTCATGTCATTTCAGACAAGATTCAGTTATGTCTGGGTATTTTGTTTTGGAATCATCCTAGTGTTTTTCATAAACATAGTTCCGTCGTTTGGAATGATTAATCTTTATTCACCTTGATCATGCACTATTGCATGATGTTTGCTTACGATCTGTAAATAAATTTGGACAAAATAAAAATTGCAATCCGACTATTATCGTTTTCGCTCACATCGACTTCTTACGAGTAGTAATTCTTAGCATTCCATATATGATCTATAGACTTTTTTCTTGATAAACGATCATCGTTAATAGCCTATTCCGAAATCTGTCAGGACGTTTGTTTGCTTGTTTTTCTGATCATCTCAACTGATAGTCATCCCAATCAGCAACAATACTAGTGAACGTGGCGTTTGTTAGTTAATGAACATTTCTTCTATCATAGCCTGAAGATGAATGGCTATTAGTAGACAATGACTAGTATGTATAATTATTTGTTCGTAAAAGGTAAATGTAAGACATACTGACGAAGGATATCTCTTATATATATACATATAAAAATCAGCCATTGATATAGTAAATCTTGACTTTTACAAGACCAATCTCAAATAAATTATGTAATGATTGATTGACTTCAGTTGAATACGACCGAATTCACTATCATCAATATCATTTCATGTTGCATAAAAGAATAAAACAAAGAAACTAAAGAATTGATTTACATGATATAACTTCATTATGCATCTCTGCCACTATCTGATCATCAATTGCTTAATAAGTGCAAAATAAGATATTGATTGATTTTGTCTTGAAACGATCTATCTTTTCCGTCATTCATTTTTAGTTAATCAAATTCATCTTCTTCTTTTTTTCCGTAGTCTAGTGATGGATCGCACTGTTCTTCCTAGTTCTTATTCTTCCGAATATATGCAGTACGATTATCACATTAACACACACACGGAGAAGACTTACATCTCATGGGAGTGTTGCGTTTCAGCCTACTCTTCTTTATAGCTAAGCACAAACACACACAATCGTAATACTGTTCATTGTCTGCAATCTGCGAGTTCATGTACGTGTATATGCTCTATTCTCTTCTCATTTAATAACTGCGCATATGCATATATTGATATGGCAGTGAGACTTTTAACGAACTATACAGTAAGTATAACAAACGGAAATTAAATTTGGTTAACGTTCGGTAGAACTTCAAACGAATGATCACATACATTTACTTTAGTACAAATATTGATCTTTTGTTTCTAGGCTATAAGACTAACTAGTTACTACTATTTCTATATATTCATTCAGCCCAAAGGAATACAAGAGAATATGAAGGGTGTATGTCTCATATATGCAAATCGACTTAACTATAAAGAATAGAATACAAAAAACGAAGAGAAGAATCTTGACTTTCACTTGTTCGTCGGTGTTATGTCGTTATATCCGGTTAGTTCATTTGGTGAGAGTAGGTCAACGGAAATTACGAGTTGTAATGATTACGTCATACCAACTAGAAACGTTAAGTGTTTAAAAAGAAAATGACATGATAATTTCTTCTTTTTTTTTTGTTCCATCAAACTCAATATGCGAAATGAAAGTTTGCTAATGTAAAAGAGAAAAAAAAAACATGTAATCAAATTCATTAGCTCAACGAGACTACCCAACCGTTCGTCGATCTGTATAGATTATTTCATTGAATATAGCAATCATTATCCCCGCTGTTCCGTCCCGCTTTTTATCAATCATCATTTAGAGAGAAGAGAAAGGCGGAGCGCACACTTATTAAATTAGAGAAGACATTTTCTATTGTCTATGTGATGCTCATCATCGTTAGCTGATTTCAATGCAAATTTATCATTATTTAAATTATTTTGTCATGTGTGTATCTATGACGAAAGTGAAAGGATCTTTTGTTCCGATCAATTGTCTAGAACAATATTTGAGATTGTTAACAGTCAAAATTTAGATAGCATCACAGTTCGAATACGAGAGAGAGAGAGAAAGGGAAAAAATGAGCATGAGACAGCTGCAGATAGACATTGACACATAATCATATATATATATACATATAGCCTGAAGGGTTTGTTAAAGATACTCAACACAGGAAATGATAGTGTTTTAATCAATATCTTTCGCATTTTTGATTAACTTGATCTCTCTCTGTCTTTCTGCACGTTATTTCCTCTCCGTTGACAAAAAAAGTAAGGCATTGAAGCAAAAAATGACGCGATGGCATCAGTTATTGTTCATGAACTAAATGTTACAACTCGATAAAGATTATACCGAGTAAGTAGTATTAGTTAAAGGCGAGCAACTTCTATGTACTGACAATAGTAATCGCTTTCACAAAAGAAAAATGAGCGTCCGCTTACGATCATGGATGCCACTGTTCAACGTCACTCTTATGTATGCGTAAAGATAAACGCTTAAATCGTATATGTATGTCTATATGTGTATATTTGAAAATCGATCATATTTCGCATGAGACGACATCGTCTGTTCAAATAAACTATCTTGCTATATATGCAAAGCGAAAGTCCCCACATTGCACACGCTCTTTGCCTGATTGGCATTCTTTACATTCACTCGGTCATTCGCTTCTTTCTCTTGTTCTTGTTCTTCTCTCCTCCTCGATGGTCAATTTTGAGAAGTGTAATGAAATGAAAATAGTAGAGAGAAGAAAAAATAAAAAGGAGAGAGAGAGAGAGAATGTGTCAGTCGCCATCATCACAGCAGTATGCATGTATGAACAAGTCAAACGATAAACGACGACGACATGTTGTGAAGGTAAGAAGGCGAGTCATGATTATCATCTCATTGACAAGAAGTCACAGCTGGAGTATGAAAGTATCTTAAGGGCAACACAAAGATATTTGCCGGTAGCTTCAAAAAATATGGTGAAAAGAGAAAGAAAATTGAAATTCAGAATATTTTCATATCTAATCAAAGCTGTTTCCCATTCCGCTTTTGATCTTTCCACACGTAAGCAATCTCTTTTTTATGATATCTACTGTTGGTGCCACTATCATCACCGCCACCACCAAAACGAATCTCTATTTAAAAATCGATCAATTATATTTTTATGCTTTAACTTCTTTTTTCTTCGTTGATCATCCGTATTCATATTATTGCTCACAAAAATGCTAAACAATGTTCGAACAAGTCGTGTTCATGTATTCATAATTTGTATAAAGGTCGTTTGTTTTCATTTTGATTATCTCTCTTTCATTGATTTGCCTTGGGAATGCGCGGCACACTACATCTTTTATTCTCTTTTTTTTCTTGTTCTTCTTCTCTTCTGCTCTCTGTGGAACAATGGAGGTTTGCTACTCGATACTCATTCGGGAGGTACAGCCTAAAAGAATAACATTATGAGTAGAAACATGAAAAAACTAATGATTGACCGCACAGCTGCAGCTTGAGGGTCAACTGGAAAATCGTCATGAGTCAATCAGCAGTTCGTTTTATCTTTTATTTTATTTCTTTCTAATAGAACTGCAGTCAAGAGTTAATGGATAATGATGATAGTATTATTCGAAGGCGAGAGAGAGATGATAGACTAGGATAAAAGAATATAGTTCTATACACATACAAATTATAATCTTCTGTCGAACGGATGTAGATAGTAGCCGTAGTAGAGATATGCAATTACTTATTACCAGTTAACCTTCATACACACGGATGCATATAAGATGAATGATCGATGAGTTTGAGGGACAAACCAATTTTCTTTCGTATGATTCAAAATGTGAGTATGAATATATATATATATATATATATATAGGGAGAGAGAGAAGAAGAAAAAAAAATTGCATTCAACGACCTTTTTCATCTCTGATCTTGAGCATAAAAGTGTGAAGTAAATAGGCGGAGTTTGTTTCTATTTCAATATATTGAACATCTCATCTTTCAAATAAACGTACAATAGACACAGCAGGATATGTACGTGAGAAAACACTCTTTCTGATAAGGATCATCATGTTACATTAAATTACTCTTGTCATGCACATTATATACCGCCATAAAAAAAGAGAAGAACGCATTTCGAATTTTTAAACTATTCACTTGTCATGTTTTTCTATTCTAGATGATTGTTATTAAATTATTTTTCTTTTACATTTTTTTATTTCAATTTCAAATCAAACACATTCATAGCGAAACAGTTCATGGTTGTACATTAAATAATAATAACAATAACCGGCGATTGTTAACAACGAATAAAACATCTGTCACACTTTCTTGTGCCAATAACGGTTATATTCTTGTGCGAACTTTAACATTCGGTGTACATAAAACAGCGTCATCATCGTGTTCGTTTCAACCAGGTGATTGTACCACGCGTACGACCTATATCGGTATGGAATGCAATGGACTTCAAAAATGTAATCTTGATTTAAACCCGCAATATTTACATATTTGTAAGTGAAAGAAAAATAATCAATCACTTCCATGTTTTTCTCTCTATTCTACACTATTGAGTACTTCCGTTGTTCATTGTTTTATAAAGTGAGCGAGAGAAGTGCATAGAACAATATTAACTTTTTGTTTGCTAAGCTGCACAAATGTTCAATTTGCATCGATATACTATGTACTAAGTGCTATTATTATGAGAAGCCTTTAGAAAACATTTTCTTGTACACTATTGCTGAGATTTATAAGAATAATATATATAACATGAGATTTATATACGTATATGATTAAATCGCAAGAAAAAGAAAATCCACAAATGCTAATAAACATTTTTATTGTGAGCCGGAGAAGCGAATAAATGGATATTTTGTGAATCGATTCCTAGTTGAATGTTATTGTTCGATTATAATTATTATTGAAAGTCGGTCCTGTTTCGATTGAATTACACAATATAGAACATAGAACTTTGCCCGGTTCACGCATGCTTTAGCAATGTATAACTGCAGCGTACTGATAATATCCGTCGCTGAAATCTAATTATTAACGTTAATCAATCCCATTGAGCCCTTGTCAATAAAGCAGAACGTTCTTATCTACATTGAACTGTTCAATTTTTTGGACATGAAAAACATATTGAAACCGTTAGTCTGATTACTATCTCAACAGTATGATTTTTATCCTGTACGTGTCTTTTGAGTTTTATTATTGAAATGTTACCGATGATTAGATCAACAAAATTTTCTATGATACTCCTCTTAACATAAACAGACTCTAGTTGAGGTCGGTAAAAGAAAAATACTCGATTGTAGACAAATTTTATTGTGTAATTCTTTTTTTAGGTAGTCAATATAGTGACTATATGGTACTTGACTATTCATGTTTACAAGGTCAAAGCTTATCCGTGTGTGATAATAATGTAATTTTAACGTTTCCAATTGATTTAAAACATCGTTTACTTATTCGCAGTCCGAATTATCCACATGAATATGAGAATGCTTTGAATTGCTCATGTCAAATTGAGGCGAAGAAATCGATGATTGAATTTCTTGATTTCTACCTTGAAGAACGTGATGAAATGAATTTATGCTCACGTGATTATTTACAAATAGAAGATCGATCTTATTGCGATTCAAAAATCGAACATAACGATCAATTAATATCATCACCGATAGTTAATTCATCGATTCATTTAACTTTTAAAACCAATGATGTTATTACAAGAAAAGGCTTTTGGTTAATGATACATAGTGATCAATTAATAAAAGTTTCATGTAGAAATTCATTTGATTCTCCTTTTCCTATTATGACATCGTCGAAAGCAACAGCTCGTCCGATATCTCGCCTAACAACTTCATTAATTACTATCACAGATTCGTCTCGTTCGCCTTTAGCACGTCGCTATACTCTTTCATTCATTTTTGTATCAATCATTATTTTTGTTATGGTCCTTCTTCTTTTAAATCTTCTTCTAATTGTTCTTTGTTGGAACCAACGACGATCAAAAGCAAGTATTAATTCAAAAACTAGTAGTACAAATCGACCATTTTCCTGTGCGAAACGTCTATCGACATCCTCATGTTCATCGATAACATATGGCGATACACCAGTATTTGCATCACTTGATACTCAAAAACAGCAAACAACATCGACAACGACAACAGCAACAGCAAGCGCTTATGAAGATCCAAATGAATTATTAACATTACAAAGACAACAGAAATTCGATCAAAATCAATCGGTTTACATTCAACATCGATATGAACCGAAAACATTTTGTCCGATTGTTTTACCATCGTGTCCAATCAATACTGGTTACAATCGAATGATTCATTATCCATCTGCACCAGCACATTGCCATTTTGATTCGTCAGCTCAAACATTTTATCCATTACATTCACATTATCAATTAGATTCTCAGCATATTTATGAAACAATACAAGATGGACAGTGTCCTTATCAACGATTAGCAGCTACAATTCGTCGCCAACAACAGCAACAACAAAAATGTACATGTTCTTCTACACATAATGAACAAAAAGTTCCGACGACGACTGAAGATCATGATAAAAATGTAAATATCAAGTTAAATCCTGAAACACTCGTTTGATAGAGGAAAAATGCGTCAAGATCTGATTTTTCTTGCCATGTGTTTTTAATATTTTTTTTGTGCTGACTGATTAGACGATATTAAATCAGAATCACAAAATAAAATGATGATATACGTATGTACAAATATCAAAAATTAATCACAGCAAAACATAATGCATTGATCTAGAGAATTTCTTAGAACAAAAAAAAATAAAGAAGTTCATCTAAACGATAAGCTAATTGGGATTTTCACATTTGAAAAAGACAATATTAGAATGCGCTCAGAGCCGAGCGTTGAATTTCGAGGGTCTGGGTTCGTCACTTCATCCAAAACCATACCTATACCCAAGGTTATAATGCAAGATCATTGGGTGAGAAAATTTTCTTTGTCTGAAATTTTATAGAATCAAGAATCTTGACTTTTTTATGAACTTAATCTTAACCTTAATATACAAGGTAGAAGTTCGAGATTTTTTTTGAATTATGTTATTGTGTTTTCTAAAATGCATTGCAATTACAGGCAATTATACTAGCATTAATGTTTTGAAGGCATCTAAATCATTAATTCAATGTGGTATTATACAGAATAATACTATAAAAAAGTTTACATTGGTTGGAGTTTTACAATCAACGTACCTTTACAACTATTATTTGAACTATTTTAAAAATGATACCGATCTTCAATATAACAATCAAACCTCTAAGACAAATATTTTTAACCAATAATCCAGCAATATATAGTTTTCGTATATTCCAATAGTCTATTGTTATTCAGTTAAAATTGTAAGAAATTTTGTTAACAATTGCAAAAGAATACTCTCGCTATTTTTTTAAATGATCCGGCACCGTCAACATGCAGAATTGTGATTTCATTTATGATTGATAGAATTTCTATTTGAGTGCGTGGTTGTGACTGAAAGAAGAACACCATGAACATATGTACATCTCGTAGTCACATCAAACCAATGATTTTTTCCCCGAAATATTCTGCCGGGAGATACTATAACATAGCTTTTCTGTGCAAATCATCTGCCAAATTAGAGCGCTTGATAATACCGATTCAGTTCATAAGAAAGGACTCCGAATATAGTTTCTCGTTGTTTTCAGAACAGTTCATCATCTATTGTCTTCAAATCAACCTTTAGATCGTTCTAACTGGTTGAATAACAAAGGATAAGCGACTTTTTAGGTGGCGCAGCAAATACCAACGTATTTACAGGATTGATTTTAATTCAAATTCGATACAAGACAATTTATATTTGACAGAAATACAACTACAGATAATCGAGATTTACAACAAAAGCAAATGTAAGTACAAGAAAAGATGATAGTCAACGAGGCTATATCGATTTCTGTCCTTTGAAAGTAACGGTTTGGGTAATGGTCAACTTGGAATTGATGCTTGTACTTGTCAACTAATAATCGATACCATCGGCGATAACACTATGATACATTTCGTCGATCAGGTTCATCAGTATTGATGGTAGTAACGGAACGAGATGGACGCACAATATCATAATAAAACATGATTATCGTCAACAGCAAGTAGACAGATGAAAATACAGTACCAAATAGAAATAGGGCGTTGTTTGGACATTTCTCTTTCTGCAACAAAAGAATAAGACTATGTAGTAAAATAATTCCAAGGCTATAGATATTAGAAGTTGCTTCAAAAACACCAGTGGCAATCAACTATTTTTTTCACAAAACGAAGTTATCTGAACGATTTCGAATAACTGAAGCAGACTAATGGTTTCCTCGTTATCTATGCTCAAATTTTCCATTTAATAGACACATTAATGATGCATACGCTTTCATAATTTCGATTAAGTCAGATATGGTTTTTAGTAATCTTGAGGAGTAGCTCGAAGTTTGCCAATATGACTTCCGCCAATATACGTCCTGGACTCCTACCAATTGGGGAAAGTCATGTGAACATTCGCCAATACTGGCGAAACTTCCTCAGATTCTTAATTATTAGAGCAGATGATATTTATATATAATATGGACTCTTCCCTATTCGAATACAGTTTCTATTATGTTCTTGCTGACTTGCCGAACAAACATTAACTTTTGATTCATAGTTGAATAGTTCTCCATGTAACAAAAACCGCATGAAAATCGGCGGTTAACCGCGGTTTTACCGGTTCCCTTTACCACAGGAAGGATAAATACAGCGGTTTATCGCAAAAAATGATGGGTGTGGGTGTGTGGGTGGAATCATGCTGAACCCACACCCAACATGGGTCAACGCCTGTCGTTATTATAGTGAACTTTTCGAGTGAATTATCTTGATTATTGGCGAATGTCCCTCATACATTCGCCAATATTGACGAATGTTCACCTAACTTTCATTACTATACCTCGTGGGCATTCGCCAGTGCACCCCTTGGACTCTCGCCAATAATTGGCGAAAGTCATATTGACGAAGTTCCGCGATCCCATCTGGAGGGAGTGTGGGTGTGGGTTCAGCATGATTCCACCCACACCCACACCCTTATTATACTCAGTTATCAACGAGACAGCAACGTGATGGTATGACAACAGAACGGAACAAAACGATAATCTCCCTCTGATGGAGTCGAACCAATGTCTTCTGCTTTCCGGGCAGCTGTACTACCACTATACTAGAAAGGAGGGTGTATTATTCGTTTGTTCCGTCTTACGATCGAAGGGGAACACTTCGGTCGTAACACATTTCGACTTCCGAGTTTAAAGTTTCAAGCGGTATACTCCAAATATTCACTTTGAGTTTTTGACGTCTGAGTTTCAAGTTTCAAACATATGATGTCATATAAAACCATCCGCAAAAATTCAATTGAGTATCAGCTTGAGACATACTGCAGATATTTCAGATAAATAGAGATATTGAATGTATATGTGAGACTTCATTTCTCAATCTTTCGTGGTATCCGCAGTCGGTAAGATACCCTTTGCCCATCTCTCGTCACGCCCAGATTTGGTGAGACACTTGTTGTTCATTTTTCACGGCATTCAATTGCTAATATCGAATATATCTCCATACGTCTCATATTTTATATGTATTTATCATTACTTATATTTTTAAGATCCATAGGATAAAACAAGATTCTGTGCCGAAAAGACAAAACCATTCAAGTTTTAGAACAAGCCTTGAAGGTTTTGCATTATACTATAGCAGATTCATCTCGAATCTGAATGGTTTCCCCTGTTGATACAAAACATTTCTTCATCCCTTGAAGCTTAATAGGGTTCGGTATTACGTCTACGCGTTTTTTTTTGAGTGTATTTATTACTCTTACACTTTTAAGTCCGACTTCGAGAATATTAAGAACTTCTCAAACTTCTATCAATTTTCGATAAAGACTAAGAATATAAAATTTATTAGTCGGAATAACAAAATCAGTAAGAACCATTCTACTTCAATAGGTGGTACCACAAAACTTATGATCTAGTAACCTAATCACTGCCCAATACGATATAAAGATACACTCTGATGAATATACAGCCAAATATACCTGAAATTTAAGCAACGTTAGTCTTCTCCGTATTAAAAAGAAATAATCTTTCGTTAATATTTGAGCGAAGTTAGCATCTTCCTTCATTGGTTTAGCCTAATATGCACCACTCATTTTTGTGAGATCTATCTATATTTAAGGAGCTCATATTGCGTGTACTAATTTCAAAACATGGATTATTTTTCTTCTTAGCATGTAAAGAAAGGAATTATTTGTTGATAATAAGGATATTATTTATCTTTATCCTCTATCTGCCTATGACTACTCACCATCTGGTCTCAGGAACAATAGTAGCTATTTGTTAACTATTCTCGTCTTTCTCTCTTCTCTTCCTCATCCATTTGTCTCGTATAGAAACTTCTTGTCTATGTAAAATTGATGCAAACAGAGTAATTGACTAGTGTGGTGAATGCCTATGCCAACGATGGCGATAAGGCGCATATTTTAACGTTTTATGAAATTTGAGTTTTTCTCGAAAAATATGGGAAGCTTGTGAATGTCAATGTTGTGGAGATCATTTGATGCAAAACAAAAAAAAAACGCGTTTTAACGGGTCAAAATATGCAGCTTTTAAGTGTAAAAACACCATTCTTTTACAAATATTTTCTGACTGGGTTCTGAATATTGTCAATATTGATCATAGAAAGCTGCAAGTAAAATCTCTATGGGATTAAAAATGTGAAACACGATATATTCACTACAGCTAATCACATCTAGATGGTCTATACAAAGCAGTTTTTATTGATCTTGTAAGACAACTTGTTTGTCATGGTTTGTGACGATTTCTGAAGACTATTTGTATAGGGCAATTGATTGGTTAAATATTCATTATTTAGCTGACTAATTCTTTTAAAACGTTCCTCACTTTCTGTGAAGGGATGGGTGGAGTTTGAGCCCAAATTTCTATCTAGTATATTTCAACGCCCATTTTCGATCAACATTCATAATACAGTATGAACAACAATACTTATAAAATAAGTCACCCACCGATGCCCTTAATTTCGTTACCAATTGGAAGATGACTTCAATTGCATAGGATAATAATGAAAAGTAGCGATTCATTGTTTGCATTAGTTCTAAATTCAGACGTATGTTTCCTTACAAAAATAATGATAAACGCTTCATGATATGCTTTGAAAAATAAAGTCATCAGGTGACTTGAACTATCTTTTTTTTATTAATCTCTAGAATAAATATCCGTCGAAACCGTTTGTCGCCTATTGAAAAGATGTTTCGAATTTTCGTTCTGTTTTTGCTGTTACGCGCCGTTAATTTGTCTCCTTTACACGACGAGCGACGTCAAATCATTACGCGCGTGAAAAATTATCTCCAACAATATGATACTACTACCAGATCCGTGGAAAATCCAAATTGGTTGAAAGGTAGTAGCAAAGTAGGTTTTGGCTATAACCTACTTGCTGCTTCTCCCATATGCTTTACGGGTTCATGTCAAACGGATGAATTTACTCGTGCGATATTCAAACTTAATTATTCATCATCAATTACAGGATCATGCACTGATAAACTGGTGCCGAACAATGTTGAATTAGACTGCTTACCACCAGATACACGGAATATTGATAGTGAAATCATTGAAACGGTTGAACACCTAGAAACATTTACTACAAAGAAAGTTGAATTTCCTATCGGCGCACAATTCAAGGCGAACAGTTTCTCGTATAAACATTCTAAGGAAACTCAACGTATGATTGATAATATAGTCAAAAACAATCAAGTCTCCATAGTAAGTTTTTAATTATTTCTGCATTTTAAGGAATTTTGAAGTAAAATTATTTAGCTTACTTCGGTTGAAATATCCTACGCAAAACTATCAATGTTTGAACCCAAAATGAAACTGTCTGATAATTTTCGATATGTTATTGAAAACATGTTTTGCTGTGAAGAAGATGATCCAGATATAGAACAATATGTTCAAGACTATATTATCGACTACTTTGGAGTTGCTTATCTTACAAGTATTGTGCTTGGCGGAGTTGTTAAACAAAATATCTTGATCAGTCGAGCCGCAAAAGAAAGACTAGAAAAGAATAATGTATCAGTACTACATGCAGCCGCAATTACCTTTGACAATTCAATGGGTTCAAATATAAGTTCCTCTGTTGGGACCAACACAGCTATCACACTGGTAGAGGTCCAAACTCACTATGGTATGTTCACTAAAGAAAATAAATTATTATACAATTCTACCATTGGTGGCAAGTCTGATTTAAAAAAGTTAGACGAATGGTCGAAAACAGTTCCAAGCAACCCTGTCATAATCAAACGAAAAGTTCGAGACATTTTTCGCCTTTTCACGAAATACTATTTTCCAAATGACCCATTGATATCAAACAAATCGAAATTAATAGAAAAGATATTTCAAAAATATCGACATGATTCTGTCTACTGTTATAAAAATTGTGGTGGTAATGCCATTCAAGGAATCTGCAAGCCCACGGGATTTTTCCAATTCGGAATTTGTAAATGTAATCTGGGGTGGACTGGTAGCGATTGTGAAACATCTACTGTCCATGATATTACGGTGTTGCAAGGGACTATTTGTGGATTCGATCGTTCTTTTATGCACATTAGTTGTAATGGAACTCGTCCATGGAAAGAATGTCCTTATGGATGGATCAGTCGTAGTTGGTCTGTTGATTTAACGATTTGTTATAAAAACCAAACAGCTATTGAGCCACCTATGTACGGAACAATTTGTGGAATTCACTCTTATCACTCATCCTATAATTTCAATATCGCAATAAAGTGCCACAATAGCTCAGACCGTTTAATAGATACATGCCCAGAAAATTATCGAAGCTTTCATGAAAAACAAGGAAACTATGTAGCAAGCAATTCTGTTTGTGCAGCTTTGAACCCTAAGGTGAACTTGCCAGGTACGATTTGTGGAATGCAAATAGAAGAATCGAGAGATGGTCCAACCTGTAATGGTTTTCACCCAGGCTTAAGACTATGTCCACCGAACTATGCTATACGACGCATTGCATTCGAGGCGTTTGGATTCATGGTGTGCGTTAAAACATGAACTACGTGTTTTTTCACTTAACCACTAACTAACACAATGATATAAACAAAGTTTTTATTGATTCATATAATGCCAATAAAAAGGGCCACTGGAATGCCTTAAAAAGTACTACAGAAATTGATGTACGACAGAACTATCATATGCATCTGAAAATTAAAGATCCCTCAAGAAACAGCATGATTGGTTTTTTTTAGAAAATATCATAGCAGGGTAAAAATGAGTATTTAGTCATTCAGTCGGCCAATAAACAGTAAAATAGCGCCTCTATAATGATTTATCAATCAGCTTTGAATCATATTCCCTAACTCTGTGTGTGACATGTTTGGTGGTAGATATATGAACTGCTCTTTCAGATTCATTACAGCCGATCTACTTCCATTCACTACAGGAGCTGGTTGTAAATAATGCTAAAAAATAGTTCTGTTACTAGGTGGTTGTGAAGACATTGAATAATCTGAGAGTAAAACATAAGAAACGTTTGTCATCATAGTCCCTTTGTGGTTAAAGGTAGGAGCTCACATACATCCTTAGATTTACTAAGCTGATGCAAAATAGCTTAAGTAACAAATGTGCCAAATTTTCAAAAATTGATAATTAGGGCATCAACTGTTCGGTCATATCTCTATAGATGGAAGAGGCTAGTTGCTAGTATTTTTGATAAGTCCTTGTAGCTTTTTTCTATAGTCTACTATGAGAAGAAGAAAGAAACATCAGCCTAATTATATTAGTACCAAATTAGCAGAGTTATGAACTCATTGGTATCGGTAATGGGGCGGCAAGTTGGATGCCGCAAAAAGCTCAATTTAATAGGGACACTCACAATTTTTTCCAAAATCCATGCGTGTTCAACAAAATATCTACTGTAGAGTCTGATTAGTGACGCGAAAAAAATAGTAATATCGTACGATTCGACCATCCTATCGATATATTTAAAACTAGAACTTAATGAATTTTAGTAGGACATTTATCTGCCACTATGTCACCTGGCAATGTTCTTTGAATTAGAGATGGATTATAATGAAAGTCACAAATGCATCCTGAACTTTTCATATTCAAATCAAGGAGAAACCAACTAGTTTCAATAGTGCAAATGAATTTTTCGTCATTGAAATTGAGAGTGCAAAGGTATGCATCTTCTACTTCATTAACACTCTCTACCCATAGCTCTCATCCATATACTGATCCTTTCATCTATATTTGAAACATTTTAATATTCCGATAGAAACACAATTGACTCGATGGCGATACTACTGTTTAATTTTAAAAGAATTGATAATATTTTCTTTATTCCTCCTGTAGTATTTTATCGATTGTTTCTGTATTAGTTTGTTTAATTTGATTAAGTCGTCGTTTACGAGCATTAATCATTCCTGAGAGCGTTTGACAGTTAGATTCTTCATCGTATATACAGTCACATTTCTCCTTATGTAAAATACATCTAGATAGAAGTTTGACTTCATCTAGCGTCATGTTGAGATGAATAACAGCAATATGCTCGTCTAATGATCCATTTTTCCATGCATCAATACAACATTCATGTGGAGCATCACGGTGAAATGTTACATCTTCGCCCGATGTGCCGTTTAGACCACGATGCTTCATGGTAAATTCTTGAAAGCGAATGGGCGATTGACGCTCGATGTATGGACCTTCAATATGCCAATCATTCACCTGACGCATCACCCACAATCGACGATTGTCAACACTCCACAGATGACCTTCATGTCTGAACACACGAATAGGTGGTAATCGAGATAAATCCATGAAATTATATTTTGCAGCAAAATATACTTCGAATACTGTCATGTGCTTTGTATTACCAAATGTCGGATGAATACGAAGATGTGTAAAACGAATGGAAGGAAGTTGATCAAAAGTGACGGACTCCGTCGAAGGATGATAGAGGTGATCCAAAGCAAGCAGTGCATTTCTCTCTTTACGTGCACGCACTGCACGCTTACGACCATTCGGCATGATGTTGTTAATATTTGAGAACGAAAACAGGTAAATGCATCGTCACGAAAATTTCTTTTAATATTTATAAACAAATGTACATATTGCGAAAGGCATGACTCATGCAGATTTTTACGAAATTTTAGCGAGGATGTTAACATAGGCTAGTGGCAAATTGACAAATATTCTTGTTTCCAGCGATAAGTCTTCTTTGATTTTTTTATTCAGAGAGTTTCCATAGCACGCATGGCATCCGGCTGATCGGAGAAGTATACTAGTGTGGATGTGGATGTAAGAGTTCTCTCACACTCACACCCTCGATGATCAAATGATGATGTTCATTCTCTTTTAAAGCAATTTATGAAATCATGCGAAAATATATTCAAATACGTTTTAAAAGGAATCGATGACGTGTAAAAATGAGTAAACAAGTATTATTTCTAGTTTTACAGCTATTTTAAAGCCACAACTCCGTGTATAGATCAATATTTTGCACAAGTCTTTTTTATGATATTGTTGCTTAAGTAAAAATATTTTGATGCGTTCAAGTTGGTGTGATGATGGGTATGCAACTCATTTAGCTCTACTACAAATGAGTATATGTCAATTAAATGACGCGACATTAAATCGTACCTTCAATCAAAAGCAATTGAAAAATTAAAAGACTATGATGAGAATGAAAAAACCATTGATTCGAATATTACAAGAATCGTTGTTACTTATGCAACAAAACACTTTCATCACTTGGAAAATTATTGTTTTTTTTCTCTGTTATATTATAATAAATACTCTTTGTTTCTTTCATGGTCTTCCGCGATTCATCAGAGATTACATTGGTATTAATGGATTTGATTGTATTGGTCGACTTGTTTTTGGATATCCGCTTGAAGAAAGTATTCAAGTAGTCGCTATCAATAGTTAGTGTGTGCCTAGCACGATTCCACCTACAACAAAAAATAGGGATAGCTATAGGCACCGCTCTGGACATCTTTTTTCCAATACCAATTGTGTTTGAAGATAAAGGCGAATTGAAACAGCCGATACCTGAATATTTTTCTCAGAAAGATTCGAGTTAGATCAATTTTATTCTTTTTGAAATATCGCTTGAAGTGAATGAAAAATTAGAAAAAAAAATTAACAGCTCATACTTCGTAATGTTAATGATGATAATAATAAGAATGACAACGAGGCTAATAGTAATTGAAGTACAAATAGTTCTTTACTAACTAGTAGATCTTATTTTAATTGACATGAGTGAATCAAATAAAGCAATTTAATAACAAGATGACTAATATGTAAAATTGTCGACGATTGGTGGTGACTTGCATATGCAATTTGAAATACTTTTTTTTTCTTTTCCTTCATCAACTATTGCGCTCTACATTATGTCTCTCTTTCGTTACTATACAAATGTGAAGGGTTGATCACATTGTACAGTGAAGTGCACACGTGTCTCCATCGAGCAGTTTCTGTCTTACTTATTCGACGACATCAATGATAAAAATAAAAAAAAGAATCATCGGAATGAAATTATGGTCTAGGCGAATAAATCGTATGGCATATCATCGTCGTTATTTCGTTATGTGCAGCTATCTTACGATACTTTGTATTTCCATTTACTTTCTGAAAGATTTTGCCAGTCCAGTAGTGTATTTACCGACGTTAGTGTTGGACAACGAACGACATCTGTTCATTCGTCTCTTCAACAATAAAAATCGAAGTCTTGAACATTTACTACCGTTTCGAATACTCAGCGGTTCATTACATTATTTTCGTGTTCTACCGCAATCATGGTCCGATCGTATCAAGAAAATGAAGGCAGCCGGTTTGAATACGATCGAAACTTATGTTCCATGGAATTTGCACGAACCACAGCGAGGCAACTATCAATTTGGTGAAGGTCTCACGGATTTAGTCAGCTTCCTCAAGTTAATTCATGAACATGAAATGTTCACCATCATTCGACCCTCAGGTACATTCTCAGCGCGTTGGGGAGCAGATTAGTCGAAAGTAAAACCGAAACTCGATGCGTTGTTACGTGAATGTTGTTTCATTATCTATATCAATGTTTGATTGAACAAAAGGAATTTTTAGTTATGTTTTCTAGGATACATTTGTGCCGAATGGGATTGGGGCGGATTGCCGAGTTGGTTACTACGCGATGAAACTATGCGTGTCCGCAGTATTCATCCGGGATTTCTTGAAGCCCTACAAAACTATTACTCGCGACTGTTACCGATCCTTGCCGAATATCAATACAATCGACATGGAGCAGGATCAATTATTGCATTTCAAATTGAAAATGAATACGGTAGTTACGGCAACGATGCGAACTATCTCGAAGCGCTTCATGAGATGTACATAAAATATGGTCTCAATGAAATTCTGTTGACATCGGACGGACCGAAATATTTGTCTGCTGGCAGTCTAGATGATGTTTGGGCAACAGTCAATTTTCAAAGGAAAGCAACAGAAAATATCGAATATTTACGGCGTTTCCGGCCGAAACATCATATAATGATAACTGAATATTGGACCGGTTGGTTCGATTATTGGGCAGGAAAACATCAGACCGGCTCCAGAATGCCATACGACGCAAAAGCATTCGAAGCCGATCTCGAAGGAATTCTTCTGCTATCGGAAGAGGAAATTTCCATTAATTTCTATATGTTTTTCGGTGGAACGAACTTTGGTTTTACATCCGGTGCACATCATTTTCCATCCCGACAGTACAAGCCACTTGTGACATCATACGATTACGATGCACCGTTAAACGAAGCTGGCGATCCAACACCAAAATATTATGCGATTCGACGTGTCCTTGAAAAGTTTTATTCAAAACATCCGGAACTCTATGTCTTAAATAATGATCGCTCTCATAAATATGGGCACAGTTTACCTACGATTCCACCCTCATCAACAAAAACCAGCTATGGTACTATTCAAATAAGTGGTTATAAAACGTTTGAACAGATTCTTGCCGATGACTTGCTAACAGTCACTACGAAACTGACCAATGGTCCGAAAAGTATGGAACAACTATCGGTCAATAATAAATCCGGTGCCTCGCAAGGGTTTATTCTTTATACGGTAAAGGATATCCTGTCGCTAACCAAAGGCCTAGCATGCCAAGTGAATGTTACAGCTGTGGCCGATAATGCTGTCGTTCTTGCCAATGGGCAAGCGATATTTCAATCTTTGCCAAGCATCAATCAGTTTCAATTCGATCTACCGGCCAAAGCTGAAAATTTGTCGATTCTAGTCGAAAATATGGGTCGTATCAATTTTGGTCCGATGCTCGATCGTAGTCGAAAGGGTCTTCTTGATAAAGTTCTAATTAATGGTAAGATCGAAATTAAAGAGTGGATCGTACATGTTTTGGAATTTCGCCAAGGTACATCGAATATAAACGGTTGGAAACCAATGCAGACTACGCCTGATGCGACGAATATTCTTCAGAATGGTCCTCGTCTGTTTCTTGCTACGTTTCCAATCGACAATCAACAATTGATCGGCGATACTAACCTAAATTTGGATTTCGACTGGTCGAAAGGTGTAGCATTTTGCAATGGTTTCAATTTGGGCCGTTACTGGAATGTTGGCCCACAACGGACACTCTACATACCGGCTCAATTACTTGTTAAAGGTGTCAATCAAATTCAAATCTTCGAATTGTATACCTACGGTAGCAATCTCACTCTAGTTGATACACCTTTGCTCAATCAGGGATAAGTTTTTGAGCTCATGCACGTTCGCATTATTCAAGGGAGTAACAACTAATTTAAATCAGTTAAAAATCATTTAAAATCAGCGATTATAATTGAGAGATGATTTTTACAGTTTCAAAATAGAATAGAACTTGATATTTTCATTTGATCAATATTTAACAGTTTCCAATCTTGTCACTATTTCAACAAGTGCTGGTAAAAATAATTAAAAAACAAGAGATTTTGATTTTTCCTGACAAAAAGTATTATCAAATATTTCCACCTATGTGGAAGTTACCTGGGCAGTACAACGAGGTGGGCGAAAACAAATTTGTTTCCATTTCGTTTTGCTTTCATTCCTTGTGATTCGATTTTTTTTGTTCATTTTTTTCGAACTTGCCAGAGAATTTTTCGCTGGTCTAAATCTGTGAACACTTGACAATTTTATGCTATCATATAAATTCACATTTTACGTCGACTTCTGATTTTTGTGAATTATACCGGTGTTCCATAGATTATATTTAATTTTGATGAACTTCACTCTTTTCTCTGAGATGTGAAAAGATCTCATACGTTTTGAGCATTTGTGTGAACCTGAAGATTTTCAAGCTGAAAGCATAAGTTCATACTGTGAGCATCTCAAAATTTGAATTAGTATGTTGACAGTTGTTTTCAGTTACTGCCAACAGTGGAGAACCTTCAATATGTGAACAATGCCTTAAACATTCATGACACTTTTCTCGTCGTTTATCACAATATGAATGGATCTTGAGTTCGAAAAGATAGGGAAAAGTCTTAATGGACGGCAAAATCAGCTTTTCTTGCTGACAATTAGGACTTGCCTTCTGAATTTTTCACTTTTCAAATATAGAGCCTACACATTTTTTGTTGTTAACACTTCTTTCAGACCTTGAGAACTATTCATTTTCTTGAGGGTTTGGGTGTTATAAAGATTTTGGCACAGCCTAGTCACACCCACACCCACACCCACACCCTCAAGATCAATTAATTCCAACATTAGATTCATTAACAATTGATGTTGAAGATTTAAATGAAAGAAAAACTTATTGCTGCTCGTCATATTTATAATTTAAAATTAGGTTCAAGTCTTCGTTCAATCGATCCTAAAATATTTGTTTTATTATCTCGACGATTACATTATTTAGAATTATCTGATATCAGTATATCACAAATGAAATCAGATTCTCGTTGTCATCTTATTAAATATCGTTATGATAATTATCATCATGATTTAAATATTATTTTTCCTCAACTAGAAAATTTAACTGAATGCGATTGTCCTCGACTTTTTATTAATCAATCATATTCAATTAAATTCAAATATCGAAAAAACTTTTAACTTTCCAACATCTTCAAAATTGTGTCATCTTAGTGATTGTCAAATACTTCGAGAATATTTAAACAAGCCGATCCATTATTTATTGAAGAGAGTCAACCGAATTATACTCATAATGAAACAATTGAGGATAAGATTATTTTCACTAAATATTTACATCAGTTGATCTATTTATCACATTCAAGTGATAATCAAATGATAAATTTTCTTATTAATCAAACAAATGAGGATGAAAGAACCGAAACTTTTGAACCATAGGAAGATTATATCGATGAAAAAACAACAGAGTTATTCAAGTCTAACAAAAATCAATCTTTTTCTTGGTTTTCATTTTTCATTGGAATCGGTTTTGTTCTCCTTTTAATAATCTTTAGTCTAATTTTATTTTTAATTATACAATGTCGAAAAGAAAATCGTTTTAGACCTCTATCAGTTTACGTCTAGATTAGGAAGATTATAATTTTTATAACAAAAAATATACCAGGTTGTAGAACTTGAAAAGCTCTATCAGATGGAAAGAACCAAAGTTGACCATCAAGACATTTTTATGCGACCTAAGAATGCTACAAGTTCACGGTCTGCCTGAAATACTTGATAATGATACTGCTTTGGAAAGAAGTTATAGGAAATGATATCTATATCATGCATAGTTCTTGAAGGTGTTTTTTGTGCAGAATTTTTCACTCTTTCAAATGAGCCTATTTGATGCTAGTGAATAACTACTTTTGAGTAAACAATTATCAGAATAGTGAGTAGAACATATGTGGAATAGGTAGCCTAATAATGATTACCGAAAGCCATTAAGTTCTTTTCAAAGTCGTTCAATTTATTAGCAAAAGATTCGCCCTAAAATTCTGCATCGAGTGGTATACTTTTTTGTTGAGAAACTAACGATGGGCCAATTTCCGTTCTAATGCGTCCTCGTCCTTTTTTGTCTACATTCACCTCACTCTACTCTATTCTTTACATAATGTTTTGTATAATCAGAGTATTATAGAAAAGGATAAAGGGTGTGGGTGTGGATATGCGGTTTAGGTTGCACTACACTCTTCCCCTATCCAATTCATTTACACCCACATCCGCACCCAAGATCAGTCCTAAAAACTGGTCGCTGATTACTGAACATCTATAATCTATACAGCCAATCTAGTTCTTACCGAATATTTTCGTTCCGACGTTTGGTTGTGTTTAATGTCTGTGTTGAAAATTCATCGACTTTTCTAAAGAATAGCCTGAACTTTATACTGTTCACGATGAGCTTTAATAAATCTGGAGCGAGATTATTTCGCGTAAAATTATCTAATGAAGTTGTACCATGGGTTTTTTCAAAGAGCATGTATAACATTGACAAAGGTTTTAACCATTTATGCTATAAGCTTAGCGCAATCATTCATGATATGAACAGAAGTTTTTCGAGCTGTTTTTATAAACGTAAATTTGAAAATAAATATTGAATAAAAATGTTCTCTGCACTGTCTATGCACATCATGATATCAACGAAGTCATTTAAAATTACATCCACACCAGTATCAGTAACTGGTTGGAAAAAAATTTTAAAAACTATGTAAAAAGGATACTTTTCATTGGTTCCTAGAGTGTATACGATAGAGAAGTTCTATTGTAACTTGATAATGTCATACATATGCAGCTCAATCATTATACCATATCATAGAAGATTTAGAACACTGATTGGTACTGCTATCGTGAGTACACTGAGAAAAAAATTTCAAATAGTAGCATCTTCACTGTTACATTATAAACTAGATGGTAAACTCAACTTTGGTCGACAGTTAAAAATGTCGAAAGTAAAAATGTCGAAAGAAATTCATAAAAATTAAATTAAAAATTCTAAAAGAAGGAGTGTTTTAAAAGATATTCGATGAATATGTTATTATTGTAGGATTAATGGCGACTTATGTTCGTTTGAATCTATCATTAGTCTATCAGACATTGGTCACTTAGTACAATCTAATAGAAAAGAATAAGAAAATTATTCTTCAATTATTCATTAGTTGAGTGATAAATATACATATGGAAACCGCCACCGAATCGACACACAACATCAACAGTGATTTAAATTTGATTAATTCGAATAAGGGACAATCTCTTTTAATAATGAATCAATACATATACAAATGCAACAAAAAAGCTTTTCAGCGCAGCCCCGTTGGGGCTAAAATGTGGAACTCACATATTTCGGACAGTTAGATACTGATCAAATAGAAGTTTTAGTTTTTCAGTGTAGTGAGATCATATTCTGTTCAAAAATAAGATAATAAAACCTTTTTAACATTTGAAGTTTATTGGATTTATCAATAGGAAATATTACTAGAGAGAACGTATGAATACTTTTTGTTTAGAATATGTTAGTATGCTCAAGTGTTGAGTGGTTTCATTGAGAAATATTGTGAATGATAATAGTTTAAACAGTATTTAGGATATAGCTATCAATATTGTTGAAAAATTTATATTTTTTCGTATTACCAGGTGAGAAATTAATACATTTTTTTCATAACCGAAAATTTGATAAAAGCTTCCCAGTGGATGGAAAAGTTCCGAATTGTAAATACACTAAAGTGGTTTCAAGCTCTAGATTAAGGTATTTGTGTGAGAAAAAAAAGATTAAAATCTTCATCTGTTTATTGTAGCTGATAGAAGGAACGAGTGTAATAGTAGCATGAACTACTTAGTTGCTAGCTTCTGTAGCGATAGCATACACTCGTTGCTAACGTCTGTAATAATAAAAATATGCGCTACTATCGTAACTATGGACTATAGTAATAAAAACGACAGATTTTGATGATTAATTAGGGATTAAATCCTAATTATAACGATTTCTAATTAGTGAAACTAGATTTTTATCAGTGATGTGAATAGTGGTGAACATAGGGAATCGATCTGTACAAAAATTTTATCTAATTAGTGCACTGAAGTGTTAGTTTTTTCATGTTTTATGTCTGTAATGGGGAGGGGGGGGNACAGGGGAGCCGCAAAAACCTAACAATTAAACTTACACTCACTATTTTCTTCGAAAATATATGTGAGTTCCACAAAAAGGCCCAATAAAAAATATTGGGTGTGTCGTTAAAGATTGTGGCGTATATGTTCATACTGATATAGATCAGAATTATTTGTCTGGTGGTAAAACTGACCATGGATACCCAGCAAATCCTAAATCTTTCTTTTCTGAACACGATATTTTTCATGAATCCCTACTCAGTTGTCGACTTTTTTTGTCGACATTTTTACCGTTGACATTTTTACTGTCGACATTTTTACTGTCGACATTTTTACTGTCGACATTTTTACTGTCGACCAAAGTTCAGAGATTCAAACTAGATACCAAAATTTTTCACTCATAAACTTCATCGCACAACTCTTGTTTATTACCGGAGTAGCAAAAAGAAAAGCTCATCAAAAATGACACCATGTAATAGACTACCATTGCAATCGAACGTACAAATAAATATAATTCAAACAATAACACTTCATCATAATACCAAAGCACCTCGTCTATTTCCGCTACGCGCACCATTCAACTAGCACTTTCTTTTCCAAATGAGAAGTCCGGCTCGATTTTTCTCCTTTGGTCTGTAAACACCTCCGTAAAAATTGCCACCAACTCAGGATCACACATCTCAAACTCCTCCATCCCCTTCGTATCGTAAATCCTCACGATATTTTTACCAACTGTAACTCCGACTCCTTGCAACAAAGCAACATAAGCAACTAGACGCAGCCAGCTCACATCACCACTATTCAAAAACAGCCCCAACAGTAGCTCCAAAGGAATTGGTGTAAAGTCAATCTTCGATGATTTTCGAATGCAATTCCATAGTTTTCC
>OENM01000462.1:53208-82336 GCA_900239745.1 Rotaria magnacalcarata | reverse complement strand
GAATCTCTCCATCAACACCCGCACCCGCATCAGCAACCACACGCCCACACCCCTGGAAATTAGAATATTTTTGGTGAAAATTGAAATTAGAATATTTTTGGTGAAAATCGAAATTAGAATTTCGACTCGGATTTTGTTGGACACGATTCTAATTCTAATTCTGCCTGAACCAAATTCAAATTAGAATTTTGACTGAGATTATATTGGGCAAAATTCTAATTTGAATTCTGTCTGGGCAAATTAAAAATTTGACTGGATTTGAATTTTGACCACAACGTATACATAAAGAAATGTATGTATTTGTTAAACATTCATGAAAGATATTTAAAGATGCCTCTGCTGATTTGCATGTAATGTGACAAAAAACAGTAGTATTAGTAGGCGGGGCGGGAAAACCGCGAAATAATGCGGTGCATCGCCACCGCCCCGTTATTTAAAAATTGCGCCCGGCCCCGCCCCGCGGTGGGGCGGGGCGAGACGGTGTTACACCGCGACTCGTCCATCTCTGCTTTCAATGGTAATGATACGTCATTGGTTCATCTTTTGTAACGTCGCATTCTGCTTCACAGTAATTATTTTGAAAATATAACTACATCCAGTATTTATTCAACCAGAGAATTTCTAGCTTGATAGATGCTATTTGTACCTAGAATTTATGTGTCTCATATCAGTATCTTTCCTTAAACACAGTTAGTTATTTGAGCCTTTTTACTGTTATATTCATCAATACCTGCTGTTTTGCCATTTCAATATACATTAAAAGAATAATTTGGTTAGAAAAATATTAAATAACTTGTGATTCTTGTCGACTATGAGATTATCTTACGAATTGAATACCATACGAAAAATTTTAAAATTAGAAGACTATTTTTCGCGGTTATCTATAAAAGAATTAGTTTCAATTTTTTCAACATCTCAACATATATTTTAAAACAAAGAAACGAAGTAAAATGTTTCTACAATTCTTTCTCTTCACATAAACAATATTGAAAACAGTCGGACGATAATGAGCAATTTCCTGGCACGTAGCCTGTTTGAATACACAACTGATGACATCGATCATGTTCACTATGTGTTATCTCGTTTTCATTATGAACTTGCGTACATCTTAAGCGTTCATTGTGTAAACATGAATCAGCATGTACAGTCGATCTTAGTTCGAGCAGTACGAGAGTAAAGCAAATAAAGAACATGATTAGCAATCGATTCATAATGGTATAGAGTATATATATATAAAAAAAAACGTTGTCAATTAAACGTGTTATTACTTACTTGATATGATACGTCACATCAAAATCCAACGAGCCTTTTATACATTCGTTCTTGGCTTTAGAAATTACCAATTGATCTTTTGAATAAACTGAGACAAACAAGAGCCAAGAAGAAATAGAACACATTGTTTAACTCCCATAGGCAAAAGAAACATCCGAAAAGTACGAAATTTATAATATCAAAGCCAAGTTTGAGACGAACTCAGCCATACTGTGTTGACTACAATGTTAAATGATAACAAATGTTATGTAGCAGATATTAGCAATATATAGGAGTATATCACTTTATTCCAACAGACGGTTGGGTTCGATCGATTTATAAACTATTTAAGATTATCACATAAATAAAACAAAATAGGCTAATATAACTAGGAAGGACAGAAGGCCTGCATGTCTGGTATGCTTGTAGTGATCGAAGTTCCAAAAGCTCTGAAGTATGCTTTTTCTATTGGATTTTTCAACGCATGTAGTTAAATATTTATTCCGTAGTTATAACACTAAAAACAAGAAATATCTTAGAAATTTTGTCTCCATTTTCAAATTAATTGAGGAAATTAATGTTTTTATACTTGAAAGAAAAATGATTAATGCATCTATTTTTCAGAGTTCTGATGGAAAATCATTGCTTTTTCTCTGCAAGTGAAACACAAATGTGCATTTTTTTAATCAGACATGAGACAACAGAATAATTGTTAGTTTCCATGGATCTCTTGCAGTACGAGTGCTATCATGCAGCAGTGCACTTATTCGACACTTACGTATACATTGATAAGGAATGTTGACGATCTTTTATTTGTTGCTCTCGTCGCATTCAAGTTTTCATTCTATTCGGTGTTTCTTCCGACTAACTTTTTGATTCTATTGACATTGCTAGTAACGAATATAAGATTTGACTGTAGGTATACTGATAATTATTTTCTTCGTCATCACTTATGCATCGGGACACCCAGGGGCCACGCGAAGGGTCTAGGCTTAGGGAGTGCAAGTGTCCTAAAACTTTTAACAGAAATATACAAAAAAAAATTGCGAAACAACAACACATCCTTTATAGTATTAGGTAAAATACTGTTGATTTTTCGAACAGTTCTACAAGAAAAATAAGAAGATAAAACGTTAATTAGTTATTACACGAAATCAAAGTGAACATAACAATTTTTTTTATCAAAGTTATATTAGATTCTGTTGAATCACAAACAGGTTCGTTTGTTGATGATTCTTCTGCAAAAGAAAGAAGGAGAAGTAGTAAATTGATAAGTGTTTTTCATGTTTTTGAAAAAAACTACCTTCAGATTTAGAGAGTTTTTGGTAGTGTAATGTCGAATAGTTTTCATTGAACATCATTTTCATCAGATGCATCGTTAGGAATCTGTATCTATGTTGACATCCGTTTTTTTCTTGCCAATCAGTTATGTAAAAACTGATTACTCGAATAATTTCTTTTCTCACTTTTGTCAGACATTTGAATCTGATATATGATTTAGTTATAAGGAAATTGTCGCACTGAACTTCGACCAGTGAATAGAAAAAGATTAAAAGTGAGGGATAAGCTTGCCTATTTCAGTTTGAAAATAGACGAAATACTACCGACACCCTTTGATTCAATTAAATTGATGATGGACTACTATCACTTTTTGTTTCAATTGAATTCCTAGTAAAGCACAATCAATGTAAATGTGTAATCAAACAACATATGTAATATGTTTCTCGGTAGATTTTCGTTTCTTTCCTTTGAATATTAGACTATGAAATAAACAAATACGATTGTCTCTTTTTCATTGATAAAAAGTTCAAAATAATCCATTTATTGGAGGGGTTTACACCCCACATACTCTGCTTTCACGGCTCCTGGCGACACCTCAAAGAAATATCTCTAGTATTTACTATGCACCTGAATATTAAAAAAAAATTATTTATAAGAAAGACAAACGAAGACCAAAGTTTTTTCTTCTGTCGAATACAATAACACAACAAACGAAGATATGAATATATGTGATGAAGAAAGAAAATGTCGCATTCATTCATTATAGTTCTTTATGCTGAAGAATATCATTCTATTAAGACATGCGTTATTTTCTTCAACTTCTTCTACTTATTTTTACAACAGTACTCTTTCATATTAGTACGACGAACCCGAATATCAGCTCTAGTGCTGATTATGTCGCATATGAAGGTCTTGGTTCAACATTGAGAGTGTCTTTTGCACCCAAACTTGCCAAAGTTCTGATGTGGATTTCTACATTATATCAAATGTTATATATACTCCTCAAAATGACTTCATCAACTTCAATATCTACATTTTTTCCAAATGTTGTAACAGATACCGATCCATTACCTCTCACATCTATTGTAGTATTCGGATATATATTTATGATCCTTGGTGGTTTAGGTAGAATTTGGTGTTATAGGACGCTCGGAAAGTTTTTCACCTTTGAAATTACTATTCGTAATTCTCATAGACTAATTAAGACTGGTCCATATGCTTACGTACGTCATCCTTCATATACGTTCGCAAGTATCTTAACAATTGGACAATTTTTAATTCATCGACGGTTGTCAAATTTTTTTCCGAATAACACATGGAGTCAGTTTTATTTTCATCCTGTGGCACTTTCAATAAGTTTTATGATACTAATGTTCTTTCTTCGAAGACGTGTCATCCGTGAGGAACAAGAATTAGCCAAAAAATTTGGTAAAGAATGGACTGAACATGTTTCAAGGACTAAAGGATTTATACCTGGACTGATCTAATGGACATGCAACGATCGATACAGACTTATATTATATTATATATTTTCTCGGGGAGCATCGTTAGCTCTTCTTCTATGTAAACGACGCTATACTATGCGGATTTTAATTGTTTTATAAAATTATCCCAAAACTATATCTGAAATTCTTGATCAATAGATGCATAATACGGCTCTCTGATACTATAGGCTTTGATCTAATCGAATAAATGAAATCTGCATTTGACTCACTACATTGCATGAAGATAAAACTATATAAACCATTGGCATTATTCTATTTCTTTTGCGCTCTCTATTTTTAAATTAGAAAATTTCCCTAAAATTTTCTACGAAAATAATTAGTTAAAAACTTAGAAACAACAGTGCAAAATCGAAAACTAAAGGGATATTCTCAATGCAAGTGTCTGAGTTCTACGGTAGAGAAAGTACTACACATGTTTTATGACGATTATTTTTCACAATATAGTTTATGCAAATTATTAGTGCTTAATCTATTGGAACCAAATTCAGTCGAACATTCAAACGCAAACGTCCATCAAGTAAAACTAGTATTAACTATAATAAATAGAAAAATAATGCGGTGCACTTTTTATGAAACGAAACAGCGACTACTCTATATTTTTTGGCAATAAATCAGTTATTTGATCTCCTATTTGGCAAAATTCCTAGGAAAATTTCTTGTATGAAAAACTTGAGGGTGTTAGAAGTTTCCAAAAGCGTGTGATTATAAGTACGTGTTTCCGATCTAGATACTGTTTAAGAATATTAAAAAAAATTTGTTCTCTAATAAAGTCTGAAGACTTCATGATGAATCTATGAAAATATGCCTCAACATTTATTTCCTTACGTCGATTTAAGCTAAGTAATTAATTACAACTAGCAATAATTTCGAACTCAAGACTACACATAAAAGAGTTATCATTTGATGAACTGAAATTTAATGAGTGTTGAACTGCGTCAGCAATGGCAAACTTAATCTTTCCATTGACTTTGACACAGCAAATACGAGTTTATGAAATAAAAAGCATTAATATTTCATTTTCTCTTTTTCTCGTCGTCGATGTTTTGCTTCAGTCAGAATCAGGCACTTGAAGATTATGTTTTTTCACTCATGTGATTCAGCCCCATGTCAAATAGGTGCAATCGTATCCATGACAAGAGTTTCAATCATAGCTGCAGTATTGAAACTTTGTGTTTTATTTTATTTCATCACTAGATTGACTTTGACTATGACTTTAGAAAGAAACGAAAAGAATGCATCCCACTGAGTGTCGTTACTTTTCTTCAGTTGTATTTAATCTTTCAGGCTACGTGTACTAAATCGTAGAGTAATATCTTTTAAAGTAAGGCTGTTTGTTTAAAAAACGAAGTTCGAAATCAATAATCATATAATGATTGTAATCAAAAGTTACTAGAATCGTCTTGACACTTTCTTTAAAAATATTTCAAACTTCATAGTAGATAAAATTTGTGTACAAAGAAGAATACGACGATGAAGTTGCTGAGATTCGAAATCTATATCTGACGATGAATAAATTATTTTCAATATAATTCACAGCCCCATCTCCTTTCCCTGATAAACACAGTGTCGAATAGATTTCTTCTGCTAAAATTATTTCATTTATTTCAATGAGAAATAAAATAATACAGTAAACAGCACAAAAAATGAAAGCAAGCGAAAGTCTTTTGGAAGTCTTGACGCGTTTTTTCTTTATGAAACATCAGCCATATTTCGGAAGATCGAGAAATGTTTCAATTTATTCGTATATAACTTGTTTCCTGATGAATTGAACAATAATGCATTCTGTTATTGCATACAGTCTATTTACACTCAAAATGGTAATTACTCTAATTCTATTACTAAATTGATAGCGGCTGCGGCTTGCTGAAATGAATAAAAAATTCTTTTGTTTTATCTCATACGTCAGATGTAATGATTCATTTGTCTTCTTTTCAAATGAATGCAATCGATGCTCTACGTAGCATGAAGAATATGATGAATCCTATCTGAAAATTCTTTTATTTGTGGTATTATTAGAATCTTATGCAACAGTAGTGAATCGCTGAGACAGAAACAGTCATGTATACGATTTAGAGAGAAAAACTATATCAAATTGCTCATGTTCTAAGAACGTTTTGATTTCTAATAATTGGAAACTTTTCACTATCACCGATTAGGTGAACAGAATTTGCTTGTATTTCATTCGACAAAGTTTTAAGAACTACAAATTTTGAATTTTCCCTCTAACGCTGGGTAATGCAAATTATTCGTGTTTCTACTGTAATCATGTGCTTACTAATTACATTTCGAGCTAAATTACGTCATACTCTTATTTCTAAAGAATTCATGTGAGACTGTTTTCAAGGAGTGAGTTCTTTCATGGAAACGAAACGACCTCACAGTAAAATTAGAGAAATCAACATTAATCAGTAAGCTTTGTATAGTTTGAGTTAAGTCTAATGTATTCATGTTGATTGATCCAAAAAAAGTATATAAGACTAGTATTTTAAATTACAAACAGTCTGAATCCATGCCTCAATGAGTGCGTTTAAAAGGAGTTATGTTGCTGCCTGTGAGCAAAATTTCAAAAGTCAATTAAGATATGCAAGAGCTAGATCTTGGTATTGATGTTTCTACTAAAAACCTGCATTGAACCAGTAGTTTATGCGTGCGAAATAACAGTAATGTAGGGATACAAACGTTGTGCTCATACTGTGTTACTTATAGTAACACTCAAATAGAAGATAATCGTATGTTAATAATTTCTACTCTTTTGCTGCAGTGACAACCAGAATCAATTGACTAGGATCTTGTCCAATTCTATACATGACATCATGCTTCAAATGAAAGTATACTAATGACGAAAACATTTCATACAGCCACTGTGCTACACTCATTAACGATGCTGATGTACTGCGTATGAAAACATTGGTGTATACAAAACAATACTTGTAAAAATCAAGAATGTCTGTTGTTCAGAATAGTCAACAAATGGCATGTTCCATTTCAATTGTTTTCTTTGTCAATCGACGAATGACTGCTCAAGTAGCGTACATGAGAAGTAATTTTTAATATTAATATTAGCATATAAATGAGATTCTTATTATGCACGACAAAGTAAGGATAAAAAAAAAAGAAATACAAATTCTAGTCTTCTGTTCAATATTTTGTAAAATTCATCATCATTACGTTTTCATTTGACAACAATTGAAAATGGCCACACATCAAGTTGGTCGTATTACAACACTAAGACGATCAGCCAAAGTAATAATATACGCATCAGCGTGGCCCTTTCCTTTCAGATAAACCCAGTTTCGAATCCAAATCAACCAGAGAACATTTCTTTAACGTCACATGCCAATCCATCTTCATTCGCACACGAATCAGCCGTATCTCAATTCGAAGAAACAGAAGCTAAAATACTTCCACAGCCTCTATCTGAATCATCATTTACATCTAAGAAACAGATAGATGTTTCAGAGAAAAGTACTCGGTGAGGTATTCAGTAGTTTTCTTAAGATGTTTTTTTTTCCATCATACAATACTAAATTAGCTTATGATTTTCTCAAAAAAGAATTTCAAAAATTCGACTTGCTGATAATAAAATAACATTGTCAAAGCTTTTAATGGTTACGATTGGACTCGGCCTCATGAAGGGCTTGATGGCTCTGATGACACTGATCGTGGGCATTTACTCGATCGTTCATACGCCAAAAGACACAACAAGCACTACGACAAGTGGTGAGAATACTTTAGAAAGACCTACTCAGCTACAAAGAGAACAGTTGTTCTAAGGTCGAAGGATAACTCAGCTCATTTCAACTCTACGAGGAACATCTGCCTTCCATATACTTCGCTAAATACTTTGCATAAATACAACAGATTTTACTATTATGTTTTTACTTTGAGAAATATAGATCTACCGCTACTGAATTGCAACTAGTGGTTTTGCCACTATTGTCTCAATCTATTTTCGTAAAATTAGCTACGCTTTCAATTGCAGGCATAGTTTTTCACGATGTTTACGCGATAGTTTTTGAAGCCAAACTACTCTTCATACCTTTCAGCATTTTCATGTTATCTGAATGGGCAAGTTTATTTTTCACACAAACTTTCAATAAATGCTAATCGAATTAAGTGCCTGTTTCAACTGTTGAAAGTAATTGAATACTAGGATAAGCGCTAATCTTAAAGTGAAAAGAAGTTTATCCAATCCATTGTTATTTCCATTATGATCAGAGAAACGACTATTTTCATTTCGAAGAATTTCTCAGCTTCGAAATTATTAAATTAACGAACATAGGGAATGGTTCGTTGAATTTTATTAAAAATCTACCTTCATTTTCTTACAAGTAGTTAGTTTACTGTATAGTTATGTTAAATTTCAGGATCTACTACACTCGAATTGTGTTGGAACCCTTCGGAGACTACTGTTACTGGTACAGGTGCTTATGAGAGTGCGTTGGCTTCTGGGTTATACAACCCATGTGTGATAGCACTTATTTCGTCGAATGTACTCTATATTGCCGATCAATATGATAATAGAATTCAGAAGTGAACCATTGGCGATGCGACAGGTTCAACTGTAGCTGGTGAAGCAAATGGAGTAGCAGGCAGTAGCTCATTTGATTTGAATCTGCCTTCTAGCGTTTATGTTGACTCCAGTTATAATATTTACCTGACTGATACCGGCAATCATCGAATACAACTTTGGCATAATGGTGCATCCTCAGGAACCACTGTTGCTGGTACTGGTGAGTTAGAGCATAAAGAGGGAGCTGTTCGACGGTTGTAGGACTCGCTTCTATTTGGATGGTATTTCCAAATGAGGTTTTTCAGAAATAGTATCCTAACAATAAGTCTGCATAATATCCATCATATTCAATAATTCAAAATTCGTTTATCACACATAATACCCGCTGATGAATGAGTGTGAGCGAAAGCAGTGAGTTTTCTTCTTTTGAACTGTGATCACTAGTTTATATGGAGCACAACTCTGATAAAATAATTGCTTTACAGCGCATGCAAGTCATATACTAACCGCTAAGGCTGATATTTGTCTTCCTGGCACTGTCATTTTCTTAGGAAGTAAGTCATAGATATATATATATATATGCTAATGGCTCTCATTTTTACCGCGTAGATTTGAGTCAAAGATAGTTTTTAATAAAAGCACAGGGATCAACTCAATTAAGCATGAAAGATCCTTTACTTAGCTATGAGTAAAATTTGTCAAATACCCGATAATAAGATTTTACGCGGTCTACTGAGTTAAATTTCACTACTCATTACAATTTATGAAGTCAGATCAAACTATAGTAGAGTACTGAGATGCTTCGTTTACTTAACTATGCTTTGTAGTGTTTGAAAGATACCTATGGACAACAGTCTGAATAAACTAGTTGTAGAAGATTAACTTTGAATATAATAAAAGATTCCCAATAGTCTCTTTATTAATTCTATCATCTGGTTTCAAATACTGTGCTCTTGCTGCCAAATATTTGAGTATTCAGTTTTTCGAAGAAAAGCTAACATACAATCGATACATAATGACAACAATTTATGTTTTTCATGGTATATTTCTTCACAATCCATTTTAGGTGCCAGCGGAAATACCTCGACTCAACTATATAATCCTCGAAATGTCACCATGGACTCAAGCTCGAATATGCTCTACGTAGCAGATACTGATAATCATCGAATCATGAGCTACGTATTGAATTCTCCTGTTGGTATTATAGTTGCTGGTGGTAATGGAGTTGGAACACTGATTAATCAATTGTATTCCCGTATTGTATTTATCTTGATTCATCATCCAATAGCNTAGTGATAGCCAATTGTGGTGTTTATACTATTGTTCAATGGGTTATCGGCTCGAGTGGTTGGACGATTCTTGTTGGATGTGTTGGTATATATGGTAGTTCACCACTGATGCTGTATGGTCCCATGGGTGCCACACTCGATTCGATGGGAAACATTTATGTGGCCGACGCATACACTCATCGTATACAGTTTTTCGCTACGGGTCAACGCAATGGAACCACTATCGCTGGAGTTTCGGGTACAACAGGTATGTTATCATCGCAACTAAATTCTCCACGTTCAATTGCACTTGGCAACCAATTGAATATGTATGTGTCGGACTAAATCAATTACCGAGTTCAAATGTTCACACGATACTAGACAAACTGATTTCGTATATTAGAACAGGATGATTTGTTTCTCTTCTTTCAGAGATTTCGAGACATTTTTTTCTACGATTCTTTACTCAATTCGATTGTGATCTAACAAAATAAATACCATTGCGTGACTGAAAATAAAATATGATTCATTTAATATTCATCACAATATACTGTTTTCTATATGAATATGAAATTATGTGCGTACATAGGATTGTTAATAGAACGTTTTGGATTGTGTGATTGATATAGACTTTTCTATTCTGTGATAATCCTAACGAATTTGAATAGTTGTAGACTGGGATTATGAACGTGTACAAGGTCGACTAGATAATAAAGTATACACACCCACACCCTCAAGGTACGAAATCGGTAGATTTATCGTAGTAAACTTGAAGAAGTATCATCCGATTGGCTAAGCTGCAATCAGCAATACACATAGTGTAATCGACACCGAGAGTGAAAGAGAAGGTCAACCAGGGGCGGCGCGAAGGGCTAAAAACAGGACGGTGTATTTTTTCAAAATGGGAGAATGTCTTAAAAAGCAACTAGAATTCAAGTAATCCAAATATTAATATATAATATAATTAAACAAAGATTATGTTACATGTTCGTTCATATATTTAACTAAAAATATTTTGAAAATGAAGAAGCAAAGTAAAACAAACTAAATTCGACGACCAGTCTTATTTTTTGACCATCTCTCAAGTACTTCTGTATTATTTACTTGATCTAAAATTGATGATTCTAATGTACACAATAGTAATGATGCATATACATATACAAGTTGTTGCTAAAGTGATTCTTTTAGCTCTAGGAAGGTTTTCAATTCCTAAAGGCAAATTAAACATAGAATCTTTCAGTTGATATTGCATAGTCGAAAGGAAACAGAAATAAGAAAACTATAATAAAACATTTTCAATGTTGAATCAAATTTGAGACATTCTTAACAAATTATGCAGAAAGTTAGATACATTTTTTCTCCGAATAGAGACATTTTTCAGACATATCTTCTACCAAATTAAAGAAAGTTTATATATTTTTTTCTTCAAAATGGGAGAATATTACCAATATATTTTGTTCGAAGAGAGAGAAAATTTGATATAACTTTTTGCTAAAATCGGAGAAAATTGCGCTCGCAATTTTCAAAAGCAGGAGGGGGGCGCCCNCCCCCCCCCCCCCTCGGGTCGCGCCGCCCCTGAGGTCAACAATGAACCGTCTTGGTTTACTTGATTTTCTGAGTCTTATGATCCAAGACTATTCAAAACTACACAGTAATATGATTAACATGAAACTGTATATTCAAATTGGCTATTAATCGAATAAAAAAATTGAAAAAAATGATATCCTGATTGGTTTGAAACTAAAATAATCGATTAATATTGAACTCTGTCTTGATATGTTTACTTGAATTGCCTCGCTTTTTATTCTTGGACTCTACAGTAACTGTAGATTAATTGTGCATGCTATAACTCACTGTAATGCTATCTGACTATCGTTGACTTTGAAGAAATTACTAAGAAATATACTCTTAAATTAACTCCTCGGTAATTCTTACATGGATGTATTTTCGATCTTCAAGTATGTCATTAGTTGTTTCATTGGAAGTGTTTCAAAAACGTTGGCTTTTTGGTCTGAAACCTGGCGAATCTGTTTACGCAATTTTCTCTTTTAGTCCAATAGCAGCATCCAAAAAGTATCCTTTATACATACTCATTTGAGAATAAATACACGCCGAGTAAAATTTGTAAAAGAATAATGAAACCTTTCTAGCTGCTGCTCACCTTGTATTCTGCATTGACTCGCACCTCAAATTATTTTTACTGTTTTCTGACTTTATTCAACCACTTGTCAAAGAATAAATAAATTTACATTAAGCTTTTTCTTCATGAAAATTCAATCATTTTTGTAACAGATTAAGCAATCAGTATTGTTACTGAGATTCAAGCATCAGGGTTAATCCTTTTAATAAACCAATGCTCATCTAGTTTATATTATATTTTGATATCAATCATATAGAAAAACAACAATCCAAAATCGATAAATTAATCAAAATTGAACCTTTTCTATCAGTTAATTTCATCTTTGTCAAATGAGTCGAATGCAAAAGTTGCATACGCAATGTATTTGGTCTATACACATATCTATCGTTTTAAATAAAACTTCTATACAAAATAAATCCGTTGGAATACCAAAAGTGAAGTAAAATCTTATGCGATCCTTATACGTAAATGTAATTTTTCTTTCGCATTCTAGACTACATGTGAGAGCATTGCATCAAATATTGACACGAAAAATGAAGCATGTAAAGGAACACGGCAACACAAATCTATTAGTGTAACTATACTTACGCCAAACGCTCTGTTCGTTCTATATTGTTGATTTAAACAAAAACAGTATATGATTCATAGAGTAAGTCTGCCGACATGCGAAAAGAAGGAATGGATGAGATCAAATTTGCGATGGCATCTCATAATATTCTGCTTTTAATACTTTGAAAAGAATCGATATTGAAAAACTAATGCTTCAAATTATTGTAATTAATCGCGATTTCTTTTTGTAGATAATCCGGTAAGATGGGCTTAGAAAATTACATTTTCCGTTATTTTTTCGGTTTTGCAAATTTCATTGCGATAAGACCCAAAAAACAAACTGACCTAAGTAATTATTAAATATCAGATGACTGTTTTTACAAATCGGAAACTTTTCCCTAAATTCAATCGGTAAAGGAAGACTATTTCTTAAGTTGTATACACAAGAATAGAAATAACTTGGACAGTAAGAAGCCACTTAAATATGAGAAAGATTTAGCGCGAGCTTAGTAAAATTCTCGTTGTTTACATTGTATACTTTTAGCAATGTTGTTGTTTTTTTGACAAGTTTTATATATTTGAAAATTCTGCAGTGAACAGTTTTAATTGGGTAAAGTTTCAAATGATCTCACGTCTTTATTGCTGATAGATTATATAGAATTCAGTATCCGTAATCGATGAGCTCAAATTATTGTTCTATGATGATCTAGCCGTAAGATTTTGAACAATAATAGTTCTAATATATATATTATATATATATATGTGTGTTAAAGAACTCCCAATTCGAATAATTTTTGATTTTATTGATATATAAAGATAACTCATATGAGGCTTTCTGATTTTAGATTGATAGGAAAGATATTAGGTACAAAATTAAAGTATTGAAATATATGTGATGAGTGAAGAAATTCATTCGACTTGGATACAGCATTCTAGAAATTTATTTACAAACGAAGAAAATATTGACGAAAAACAGGTTTGTAAAAGCAATTGTTTTCACTATTTTGATCTTTATTTACTGTTTTTAAATCCATTTTTTACTCTTAATATAGCCGAATAGTCATGTTGATCGATTGAGTTTATTGTGTTCATTTTGTAAAACGCATTTACCATCATTGGCAGTCTATAGAGAACACTTACTTTTGTGCGGCAACAAGACTGACCAATGTCCGAAATGTCGAAAATTTATTCGAAGAGCCATTTTCGCTTATCACTATGAAAACAATTGCGCTATCGTAGACGAATTGGATGATTCAGTCAGTACGATATCAACTGGATTTGATCTGTTACCATCAATATCGAATGTCGACGATTCGCTAAAGTTCTCATCGAGGTCAAACAAAGACGATGTCAAACATAAGCAACATCGTGTGACACTTCTTTCAAATGAAGATCACAGTAGGTTCGGATCATATTTTTGATTTCAATTGATTTCGTTTCTAAGAAGATACTTCACATATGAATCCATGTACCCTTTGTGGCCAAAATTACGATGAAACTGCTTGGAAAAAGCATCAAGTATGATCTATATATATAGCCTATAATGAGAACTGTAGAGAATATATCTTTTTTATTATCTCTCAATCACTACAATGTGACATATTCCAAAATGTTGAGATATATTAACTTGTTCTAAAAGAGATGCCAAATCGTTCATGAAAGATATCGTGTCTAGTGTGACGCAATGTGCATCTCTAATGAACAGTATACTTCTGAAGATTTCAGAATATGTTACACTATATTACTATAAAAATAAGGAGAATTGTCCTCAAAACTCATCTACAAGTACGACATCCAACGCTGAGCAACGAGAATATATGAACAATACAAGCCGCAGTAACAGTACGCACTTAAAATATAAATATCTATATTAATTTGTTATTTACATTTAATATTTCATAGACAGATCTTTTAGTACTCGATTCTATCAATCGAATTTTCGTGAATCGGTGCCTTGCCAATATTGTAATGATAACGAACTATTTGATATGGAACAGCTGAGTGATCATTTGGTAAATTTTCTATAAAGTCCTATCTCACATATCCAATATGTTGTTCCATTTTTTCTTTTATTCTACAGAAAACGTACCATCAAGACAATCATCAACCAATCTTTCAGTTGGTTCACCCTATTTAAATTTAAATTAATCTGATTTTTTTAGGAGATGCATTCAACGACAATTAATTACTTCGGCTGTTCCATGCGAATATTGTGAAGTGCGGTGTCCATTTGATGATATCAATCTTCATCAAGTAACTATTTTATTCTCTTCATTTAATGATTTCCTTTGTTATATGGCATCTATAAATAGATGGATTGTCATCGAAATCCTCGTAATATTCTCAATCATCGAATTAAAACTATCAAATCAGATTTATCATCAAAAACTTAAATAGAATACACTTTAATTCAAGCAATAAAGGACGAAATGTTTTCGCTCAACATATAAAGAATGATATTTACAGAGTTTTTCCTTTATTATTCATGAATAAATTTAAGCATTTGTTGAAACCTACTAAAGAGGTCAGGCCAAATATTAAAGAAAAAAGGATAATGTAGAAGATTTAAAATTAACAAATCCACAAAATAATAGATAAACTGTCAGTACCATCATTGAGCATGGCGAAATCACCAACGACAACAGAGGACGGAGAAGATCCATGACCCATAGGAAATCGAATCATACTCGAGAAGGTCCCATTAATAAGAAGAAACTAATAGCATAGCAACGGAAAAAAGTTCTCAATTCGCATATATCGTACGAACAGAACAATATAGTCCTGTTGATGACAAAATCTATCGTATATAATTGTAAACATCACAAGAACTTCTATGGTTTTACAGTAAAAGCTCAATAGATGAAGAGTTCACTTTTCAAGTTAATATCATGTTACATAGAAGAAAAACTACCAACTCCGTCATAGTTTGCATCAAGCATACTACTTTATTCGTTATCAAGATAAAAGCAAATAAAACCTACATGAAAGATTTAATGTATTTGATAGAACAAAAACGTAAATTTCACTACAATTTCTGTATCATATACGTAAATATAAATCATAGAACTTTAATCTATGGTCACGCGGAAAATTCCAAAACAAAAAGATAATACTATCACTGATGAAGGAATATCATGAAAAAATCTATTCTAAATTTCGTCGCTTATATAAAAAGCAAAACAACTATTATCCTTTATCATTTATTGACAGAACAGGCAAATACCTTGAACCACTAAACAACACTATCAGCTTATCAATCGTTGCATAGAACTTTTTCTTATGTTTCTCACTCATTTATTGAATACTTTTATCAGCGGTAATTTGTAATTGAATCCATCGAAGAATTATTATTTACTTACTACAAACCCGTTTTTATTTTGCTCGATGGCAAAATTTTACGAAAAGTTACTGGTAAGATATTTCTAATAGAGAAAAATTATATTCAACGAATAAAATTTTTTGCACTTGTCGCAACATTTTTATCAAGCATGTTGATTCGAAAAACATTTAGAGCGAAAGAATTCATTGCCATTTGATTTTTTTTTCATTCATAAACAAAAAATCTCATTTTATATTTCTGTTATGTTCATACAGCAATTACTAACAAGCTATGAAGATTGTCCTAACTTACTGATAACGGAACAACATTTTAGCGAATCTGTATATCTGATTCGCGGCTATTGTAACGAAAAACCAGCATGGTATTATATTCTTGTTCCTGTTAGTAAAGTTGCGGATCTAAATGCTTACCAAATGAATTCAAAACTCGATATCAAAGTCTTCGGAAGTGTAATTAAATATCTCAATAATAGATTTGAAATTAAAACAATGTCTGGAATAGGGCTTTATCCGCCGAAAATATTTCAAACATGGATTGCGGAGCATTATAGTAAGAAAAAAAAGTTAATTTACACTCGAGTGTCACTCAGCTGCATAGTAAGATGCTATCTGCCACAGAAAGCTACTGCTTCGCATCGCATTGATACGAATAATTACGGTTTTCTATATCTTAAACTTCAACCGTAATATGTTAGTCATCGAAACAAACACATAATGATAATATCCAACCCGAAAAGAGTTTACTATAGTACTAAATATTGAAAAGCTCGTCTTGCTAATTGCTATAAAGCTAAACCATTAATTAACTTTTTTTTAAAGAAAGAATGCGTGATTAAGTGTTGAGTTAAACATTTTCGTTTTTCAAACTATTTTTTACGGAAGGTTTTGCTGCTCTTGATCAAGACATCGGTTTAATTCACGAAAACGATGATATTCGATTGTGTACAATGCAACGTGCCGTACCGGAACAGTTATTAGGTGTGCGATTCTGTTACTTTATACAACAGCAATTTCATTATGTCAAACTAAATGAAAACTTACCATCGAGTTTAGCTCATCGAGCAGGACTAAAATCCTATGATCGAATCATCTTTTTTAACGGTGTTAATATTGAAAATCAAAATTTCGAACAGTTCTTGCATCGTTTTAAAATCGCACGACATCTTCCAGTTCAAATGCTTGTCTGTAGTCCAGCTACGTATGCACATTATAAAGCGTTGGGCAAAGTTTTTCATTGTGAACTTCCAACGGTTCAACTTCTAAAACCTGTTTATGCAACATCAAGTAAATGACAAACATGTCATCATCACTTCTATATTCTTAAGATAATTCTAATTATCGATTTAATTGCAGCTTCAAACTCTAATACTGATAGACCAGAAATTGTCTTTAACAGTCGATGTTTTTATGCAGTCAAATGGAAAAACAGCGATATTGTCTCAGCGATACCTCAGTCAGCTGTTTTAAAGTCACCCGAGTATACCAGAATCGACGATGTTTGCATGATTGAAACGAATGGGTGGTATCGAGAAGGACAAATTCTGCTTAAAGGTTTATTATTATGCATAAAGAGTTGCTTGAAAACAATTACATCGATATTTAGGTTCACGAAGTGATTGTAAAAAATTATGTACACAGCAGGGTTTATCAGGAATCGATGACATTTTCAGCGCGTTATCTAATTTCATCATCAGAAAAGTGCGAGACACTTTTAATTCAACAAGAAATACTAGTCCTGATTTTGTCGAAGATAAGTCTCTATTTTCATCGAATGTAAGTGTCATACGATCTTTATCACAATGAACGTTTCAGAATAGAAATCTTGGCACAACATAAACTTTGTTTAGAAGCTCACAACAGACACTATGCCAAATAAAATAACTCTTCAACGTCCAAATGATCATATAAAAATGATTCAGAACACTAATGCTCTTCAATACATTCAACATGGTAAGTGACAACTATGTAGAAAGTCATGTAAATATATTCTATCGAGAAATAAAAGAAATTTTCTCATTATGAAATGTACTCGATTATTCTCTGCGGATGCTTTGTAAATGAACGATTAAAACAGAATTGAGTTTAATTTTATACTCCAATACTTCAGCATCGATGTCATTTCTAGCTGATTAAAGGTGGTCCGAGCAACTTTTTAATAATCAACATGTCCACATACGATCACATTCTGTTCTATTATAGATTGAACAACTTGTAATTTTTATCGCATATTTTAGGTAAATGTACTACACTGGAAGAACTTCCAAACGAATTACTTGTTTATGTATTTGCTTTCGTTGACATTCATAATTTATTTAATGGTTTTTGGGGACTCAACTCACGACTAAATAATATTATACAATCATATCCAAATCTATCGTTAACTTTCAATAAGAAAATTGATCCATTATTAATGAAATTATACGCTCCTTGCATAAATCGATTAGTAGTTCAAACATCAACTGCATTTGAATTAAGTCAATTTAATAATTTACATACGTTAATATTATGCGATAGAAACTGTGATCATTTGGCACAAATTCAGCCTAAAATTATTCCAAATTTGACTCATCTATCTTTTTTACTAGGACCTGAATTCGTGGCACCATCGCAACTAATTTCCGATGTGTTTTCTAATCAATTTCCATCTCTAAGGCATGTTAATTTAGGTTGTATTGACGAGTCGACTTGTGACTTATGGACTACATCACCTTCACTTCAGTTTGTATCGATCCTTTCTTGCAAATCCAACTTTGTTCCTATCATTCTTACTTCATGTCCTAATCTGCAACACCTTCAAATTCATATTATACATAACAATAATAATATGGTAGCTTCCTCTTCTTCACTACGAAACCATCCACTTAGACGATTTACTATTTGGAGCGATTATTTTGAACTAGTTTTAAATGATATCGATAATCTTCTTGTTTATACACCCAATATTGAATATTTATATTTACAAGCTGTATATCCTATGTCGTTTATCGATTTAGCTAATCGACTGGCTAATCGACTGAATTATTTGTCTCAATTCGATTGTTATATCAAGGAAATGTTGACTCGTGATAACAGAAATTCTAACTGCATGAATGTGCATCGAATTCATCATTGTTTTAATCGAATCAAATGTATAGAAGAAAATGATGAATTTCGAATATTTTCTACTTAATAGATTGTTAATATAAACTTAAACGATGAAATAAATCCTTACGTTTTCAGTGAAACAAAATTTGACGGATATGAACTTGCTAACATTGTTATAAGTTAATAAGTGCAGATAAAGAGAGCACACAAATTCTCAAGAAACAAACTCAGAAATATTTACATCGAAATCTATTACTGTACGATAGTCTTTTCATTACTTTGCCAGGGTTGTCAATATGACAAAATAAGTTACAACTCCAAACACTACATGATTGATAACATCTGACGAAATTTGTATTCCCGCATCAACAGCACAAATTGTTGTTGACTTGATTTCGATACCGTTTCCTTGTTGATATAAGATGTGTGTAGATTTATGAAGATGGTTGCCAGTATGTTAAAAAGCTTTTCAGCGCAGCTCCGTTGGGGCTAAAATGTGGAACTCACACATTATGGATCAGTTAGATAGATACTAACTCAACGGACATTTGATTTTTTTTTAGGAATGAGATGAAAACAAATAAGACGGTAAACAAATATAATTTATTATATCTAAATAGTTTCAATATAATTGAAGACATAAATATTAATTCTGAATAATTGAGGCGCCATATTTATTAGTTTGTTTGCTTATGCTTTATTAAAATAATTAAGTATAATATTTATCAAGAGTTTGTTCGATACATATATGAAATTAAAAGACAAATTTAGATACTCTATGCTAGTTTACTGAATTTGTTATTCAGTTAATCAGGTTTGATAACATATTTAAATCACTATTTTTAAAACATTTTACATTTTAATGAAACATATGAATAATACAAATCTAATCAGTTTATAATTCGTATTATGTGTTAAAATATTTGAATGATAATTACTTTATTTATGTATATATGTCAGAGTTGACATGAGATTTTCAGTTGAGATTGAAATGCACGAAAAAAATAAGTAATCGAAAAAATTTATTTTTATTTTTTTTTGTTTTTCTGCTCGTGATAATAGATTATAGAAAAACAGAAAAGAGAAGAAATATTTCTCAGATAAATTCAATGTCCCCATGTCTCCATAGTTTAAAAAAATAGACAGAGTCGAATTATTTAAAAACTCATTGTAAAAAGATGCAAGGAATAATTCTCAAGATAAAAATTTCTAAAGTCAGATTTCAGCAAAAATCCTATTAAAAAAATTAAGAAAAAAACTATTCCAAATTCAACTAAATTCCAAACTCGCCTGTCACATATATAAAGTATTATCGTCAAAAAAATAAATAAAAATAGTGAATCCCATTGATTATCAAATATTTTAACGGCAACACAGTTCAATTTCTAAAGTGAGATTTTATCAAACATTATAAAGCTTTGTATTAGTTATCCAGAAAAATATCTACTCAGAGGAAAACATAGAATTTCTCTTGTTTTAATAAACTATAAATGATGTTTAAGAAATCTTTTAGTTAAAAAAGAATATAGATAACTTAGAGTTCGATTTTGTTTTACATTATCGATATAGCATATTATTTATAAGAAATGTTTCATATCTATGTTTTTGATCTTCAAAATAAAATAAATATGAATTTTGATATTTAAACTGTTTACCTATTTAAAAAGAAATGTACAAGTCGATTAAATTTTTTACTTACTTTTTGCTCCACTAAAATTAAAAAAAAGTTTTTTAATGAACTATGTTTTCGTATCGGTGTTTAATTGCAATTAGTGTATATCGTAAATTATTTATTTCTATTTTTATTCGTAAATAATAAAATAATAAATCATTTTCAAATATTTAATCTGTAATACATAATCAATAATATATGCAATCATAATAAACAGTGGTTGCTAATGACTGTAATAGTAAAATATATTCGTTACTAGCTTTTGTAACGGTAGCATATACTCGTTGCTAACGTTTGTAATAGTAAGAATGTACCAGACAGTCGTAACTATAGCCTATAATAATTAAAACGACAAATTTTGAAGATTAATTAGAGATTAAACCTTCATTATAATGATGTCCAATTAGTGAAACTAGATTTTAATTACTGATATGAGTAGTGGTGAGCATAAGCAATCGACCTGCACCAAACAATTTTCTAATTAGTGCATATAAGTGTTAGTTTTTCATGTTTTATGTCTGTAATGGGGAAGGGGGAGGGGTGGGGTGCAGGGGAGCCGCAAAAACCTAACGATTCAACTTACACTCACTATTTTCTTCGAAAATATATGTGAGTTCCACGAAATACTTGATTTACATTCGAACTCGAATTAGACATCTACTGGAATTAGGCACCGAAAACTATTGAAGTATACATTGCCAATCGATTGTATCCATTAAACAACTATTAGTTATCAGACCTGTTCTCAGCGAGATACATAGTATGAATGAATTGTGCTGACATTTCATTAGGGTTTACAAATAAATTTTGTTTACTTCATCGATCAGATATTTTTTGAGAACATAATTATTAGGCAATATGTTATTTATCGTTTGTTGATCAAATAAAAAACAATGTTAGTTCCATTTCTAGAAAATATCGGAACATAAGTTGTCAAGCATATGAAGTGCGTAAAATACACAATTATTATTTAGTTTGCAGCAGCATTGCTAGATGGAAGATTGATTGATAAGGATAACAATCTAATATCTTCTATAGCATCTTGTAGACGATGAGATGTCTCAGTGATTGAACCTAGTGATGATTCTTTTGGACAATGTTCAAGAATTGTTCGACACGATTGATCAACTGTTTCAAACTTCTCAAGAGTTTGATCATAAGTTTCTCGTGTCATTTCAGGACCAACGTCAGAAATCGTTAAAGTTTTTTTTTTCTAAAATATTCAAGAGTACTTCAACCAGATGATGATAGTTATCAACCAAATGTTTCTTTCGAATTTCCTCTTGACTTTGAATAGCCTGAGCCACACCTATTTAGACGAAAACGAAAATAGATTCATAAACGACAATTAAAAATGTTTACTATTGATAATTTCAATCTAGAATACGAAAAAAAATGAGATTTATATTGAAACAATGACAGAAACTTACAATACGCCACAGACGAAGAGAAATGAAAAGTAAAGGTATTGCAGCAAAGAGGTCTTGTCGATGCATAGTAGCTAATGCGATAGCGAAAGTAGCAATCACAACAATGGTATCCAACCATTCCATTTTTTTCTCTTGGAAATTCCACCAATGTCGTCCAAATACATAGATTTTGATGAGTACTTCAACAACGAACAAAACCAACAGTGCCATACAACAATATTCAATAATCTCTACAGCTAGTTCTATACGATCGCGCTCATCTTCTTTATTATGTTTTTTAGTGGCATGACTAATGCTTTTTGAGTCGCACAATCTTTTAAGTTCGATAAAATCAAGTACGAACGCAGTTATCGTAAGTATACAATCGATAAACACAAGTGTTGTAATAATGATGTGAAAAAGTGGGCTTTCGAACAAGCGAACCATGCGACGTTGCCATTTATATTGAACATTCCACCATCGAGATAGTACTGAGCAACATGGATTGTCAAAACGAAAGCAGCAGCCCTGGTCTTGGACCTTTTCAGTGTTTCGATCAAAATGTTGTCCGAGAGTCATTCGGTGCTTTGGTATGAGCAGAGCAACCGTTAGATCCACATCTTTTGACTCGGAGTAGTCATTTGGATATGATTTTGTATTGGTTTCGTTCATTTATTATAAATCTGATAGAGCTCGATCCCTTAGATGTTCCCACACCGGTACAGTGAATATGATCAACTACTAAAAAGAATCAGAAGATAACAAAATTGTAAGAGTTTGTCTTCACGAATAACAGCATTCAAGTATCAATATTAGTTAATGCCGAAACCGATCCTAATTATCGCGAAACTCTAATATTTTGAATCCGCACCGAAAGTACCTAATTGCATAGATGAATTTATGACGACTTTGAAAGCCATCGCTAGCATGATCAATGGGAGTGTTTGAAACAAAAATATGCTGACTTAAATGACTAAGCGCTATTCTGTTGACGTACCGTAACGATGAAAAAAAAATAGTTGGTTGATTTTTTTGAATATACCACCACCATGAAGATATGCTTTAAAAAGTGAATCCTCTCTTCTTGAAAAACTTAAGCTACGACTTGCTCGTGAGACACACATATAATGACAACTGAAACTTTGTCCTCGATTAGATGAATCTTGCGTACTTTTGCGATACATCGAGTTGATTTTTGAGGAAAGATTCGAATACATTCAGTATACTGTACATAAAAAAATAATGAAAGTACTTCGCTTTTACCTAAATGTGCTTTTACTGAATTTATTATGAAGTCTGCGAGAACTAGGTACCTTCAAATATCCTACAGATATATCTTATATATAATTTTTCATCAATACAACAGATATTACTTAGGTACTATGGATAGCAAAATCCAAAAAGGTACCACGCTTTATTTTCCAGGTTTTAGCTGAGAAAAAAGTATTAAGCAGTATCAGAATTTATGGTTAGATTTAAAAAGAAAACGATTTCTACAGTAATAATGGCGTCTTTCAAAAAAATCAATATATGGGCACGTCGCAATGAGGATTTTTGCATCTTACTTAGATTATTTTTTCGAATAAATTTTCTCGAATGCAGAATTAACTTTTTGAAAAACGTATCTTTATACTGGCAATACGATTACAAAATCATCTATAACTATATCTTTCCGAGGGCATACATACTGGCAGAAAAATAAATTAGACAACCATTTTTCCTTCTCACAGTCATTATTTATAAATCGTGGTAAAATAAGAAATTGTTTATTTGAAATATGTCGCGCTAACAAAATAAAAGCATATATTAGACGTATATGTTTGACTATAAATAGAGTTTTCGTTCTGTAACTGGGAGTGGTTTTTTATTTTCATGGTTGCTTGATGACAAAATTAGAGTAGAATGAAAAATATTACTTCCCATTTCATCCATCAAAATTGAAGAGCGCAAATCAAACGATGAAGTATAACATATTTGTATTATTCATCGATCAATTACAACGCCCTAATAGCAAAAATGTACTATTTGATTAATTGAAGGGTCTCCTAATTCTGACAGACGAATAATATAGGTAGCTATTTATCTGCTTAAAATATCTAAAAGAAAAGAAAAAAGAATCATCGACTAATTCCGAATACCTTGATGGTTTTCTATTGAAATCAATGAAGGATTAGACTTAAATTCGGTTACGGCAGTGAATTTGTCGAAAACGGATGCATAGATTATCGTAAATTTGGATTTATACAGATACAAGGCACAGCATATTTATAATATAAAATCACATGACTGTAAATATCGCTACGAGAACGCTTGTCAATGAATATTTCTTTTTTCTAGTTTTACATCTATCTATATACTCATTTAAAGTGAACACGTAAGTAGGATAGAACTATGTAAACAATCAATTCAGCGTAGAAGGATTCAATTTTTTTCTTGTATTTAAAAATTGAATACTATTTACAAAATCTTGCTAATGTTTTTCTTGCTCAAATCTTTGTTCTCAATAGTTGACTCCGTAAGTATATCTTTCAGCGTCTACTAAAACAACGACACGTGTGTCATATTCTACAGCCTTATGCTAGGGTGTGGACAAGCGCATTCTTCTTTTTTTTATGACATGTAAGTACCGGTAAGAAGTTGTTATTTCTTTTCGTTATTGAGAAAAAATGACTCCTTTCTGTTCAATAAAGAAAAATAACCTAATTTGCGTGCTACCGTCTCTGTGCAAAGTAACAAACAAACAAGCAAACAAGTCATAAAAGAGACAAGTAGAAAAATGTGAAATACACTATACGGTAGAGGAAGTCGTATCAAAATCGATCAAATTTCTCTTGTATATTTCTTTCGAATAATAAAGTAAATTAGTTTCTGCTACACCCTATCACAAATTACAGACACTTGACAATGGTTATTGCTAAAGTTTTTGAGGTATCATGATTGATATTTAATTAGTACTTCAATTGAATGTGATGCAATTCAATCTTCTATGACATATTAATTCGATAGTAGTTCTATTAACATGTAAGATGCTATGTTTTATTTCTACAAAATTGACATACAGTATTGTTATCCATGAAACATATTGAATCAAGTGAATTTAATCCCAGGTAATAATTTCACAGTAAGCTGGGCAATTTTGCATCAGCGAAAAGTATTCACTGCCACTAGTTGTTAAAAGCATTTTGATATTTTGGAACCAGCTAGCGACAAATTAACTGCGGAGAAAAAACAAACTGTACAAGCGATTTCAATGATAGCTATTGACAATATGTAGATAATCTGATGCCTGCCATTGAATATCTTACACATCAACAAAAACGTTTTCCGGTTGCAACTTTCAAAAACAGTAGATATATATTTCAGCTATTCAATGAGGAGTTTTTCGAAAGTAAAGTGGAACGATTAGTGACACCTTACCATGAAATCCTTACTGTACATCAAACAAGTTGAAGCAGTTTTTGTGTTCAACTAGGATTCCTTCTTTTTGTCAAGAACAAAATTATTAAGCAAAGTAACAAAGATCCAGAGACTGAAACTTTAATCGAATTTATGTCATTTACTGCGATTAAACCAGGTAATAATACCTTATTGATGTTCTCTCCATTGTAAAGACGTGACTTTCTAGTCTGTCATTCGTTGCAAAATAGTGAGTATTTACTAGAAAATAATGTTGAGGACTATTCTAAAAAGTACATGAGACGGATGCCTATCTATTTAGGAAGACTAGAACTTTGTTCGATTCCTTCACAAAGACCTATGCATAAGTCAAGCTTTGTTTCTAAAAAAAAGATATTTTTGTCACCAACATAAACACATGCTGTCTTCTTTGTAGATATGTGTCATGCTCGAGTTGCATTCCGAAGCACAAGAAAATAAATATTTTTTATATCAATATTCGTTACAAACACTTATGAAGTAATCATAAATTCGAAAGCGACAACAACGCTCATGCTAATATTATATACGATTCGTTTGGCACCATTTGCGTCAGTTCATAAACTGTCTCGTTTGGAAGCATTCAGTGACAAAGAATTAGTTAAAATAGGACCGCATCATTCTCGAAGTTCATTTGAAGTTGATTCGATCAATGGCGTTGGCAAAGTAGAGCGACCGGTAATCTATTTGATCATGAATTTAAATCGAAAACAAACGGCAAGACTATCGCCAATATGACAATGAACACGCAATTCGTAAAATAACCAAAACATTACAGAACCGAGATTAACGCTGATCTGTTTTTGTTCCCCACTGATAATTGTGCTTCGGTATACACTGCAATGGTGTCATATGTAAGTAGATTCATGACTGCTATGGAAAAGAAATATTTATTGCCATCTCCGTTCACATACGTATATTACACAAGACAACTAACAGCGACTCTATTAATAACTATTTTGTTTTTGGGTGTAAACCTATTTCGATCCCAATAATATTCTCTGGTACTCATTGCACATCGTGTTTCGATGCAATGACTATGTCAATGAAAAATAAACATCGATGAACGGATGTGATGAAAATAACTGCAATCAGTAAGTTATTCTTCTCGAAACACAGATATTTACAATATCTTCCGATAGCATGACACATCTAATTATAAGTGTATACATCGACTCACGAAAAGTAATAAGCTATAAATATCTGGAGATCAACGACAAAAATGATGCGTAAAAGTAACTCATTGAGACTAACAAAAACCACCGATGATCATTAAAAGCTCTTAACATAATCTATGATAGGTGCAACTGATACCTGAAATTTCATTTAAGCGTTGCATCGATAGTTATCAATGAATCATCCTCAATGATAAACATAACTCAAGTGATATTTCATCTAGCGTAAATAAGACATCTAATTTTTTCTAGATGATTCCAGAAATGATACATCCGTATAATATAGTGTCAGCATACATTCATGATCAAGACAAACTAACATCAAAACTGAACTGAATACGTCGATATCCGGTGACCTCTTTTATCATAATCACCATTGACCATTGATCCTATTAATATTCAATCAATGAACGCTGTATCAAACAAAAAAACAATCACAGTACAGTACGAAACGCTACACAGGACATCACGGTCAACTAAAGAGAGTCTAATTTTTTAAACCTAAATGCACTACTATGAACGTGATAACACGTTGATAGTTACGCCTCTTTAGCTCACGTGTTAGGCTCACTTCCTACGACTGGACATCGCCACACAAGGTCGTAAACCTGTCACGTGCACTAGTTGTGAAATTCAGCATTTTAGAAAGATAGAGCTTGGAAGTCTGCACAATTCTGTATATTTTTCTTACTTTTAACTGAGTGAAAAAGTATCAATCATATCTTAGTAGAGACGCTACTAGTTAATGAAAATGATTTTATTTTGGGACATGTTAAATTGTGTTACAATATGCACAACTAATTAAAATATCTATCTTTCTTTCAGACGTTTCTTAGACAAGGTGCGTGTTATATTCTTACTCACCAGTCAACATGAATATTCGTACTACTATCATCGGATTTCTCGGCTTTTGTTTATTGCTGCTTATGTATAAAACATCGTAAGTTGTGAAAAGTTCACAATAATATTTTTCTACAATATATTTAGTTGTTATTAATACTTTAATTGTTTAAAAATAGCATTCAGAGCTACGGAAAGCATTGATTCCAAATGAAAGGGATTGAACATAAAATGCGTGATTATTCTGGACTTTCGAAAACATCTTTGTGGTATCGAAATTTTATGGGATCTCGACTAAAATGACTCGTGTTGAAATTCGAATTTAGCTCTTTTCTTTTTCATATTGTAGGTTTCATCTAGCTGGTCTCACTTTATTCTTCTTGATTTCGTTGCTACTTGTCTTCAAAGCTCCTACTTCAGAGTTATGGATTCTATCGATATTTGCAAGCGAATATTCTATTTTATTTGCTGTACCTACAAATATATTACTCGTGATAAACTTATATGCCGTGAATTGTACGCTATTCGAAACTATTATTGGCCTGATTGCCTTAGTTCTGTTTCTATCTCCTATTATACGAGCCTATTTTATTGGTCAAACTTTGGCAGATGCTTTAGAAAAAGCGTTCTCACCCATTAAAAAGGGCTCGGTTACTGGTGATGAAACAATAAATAATCAACCGTTCACTATTGCTAAACTCTTCCAATCAGTACCAAAAGTTCCTTACCGTACATTAACATATGTAACTTATAGTGATACAACTTTAACACTCGATTACTATAGATCAAGTGTGACAGGCAAACGACCTTGTGTAATAGTAATACACGGTGGTGCTTGGGCGATTGGTGATAGTAAAAAATTGCCCGAACTCAATAATCATCTCGCACGTGTCGGTTATCATTGCGCAGCTATTAATTATCGTCTAGCTCCAAAATGGCACTTTCCTGCTCCTGTAGAAGATACAACTGCGGCCGTAAGCTACTTGCGTAAAAATGCCGATGAATTAGATATTGATTTAAATAATTTCGTACTACTCGGTCGCTCGGCCGGTGGACAAATAGCGTTACTGACAGCTTACACCATTAGACAACTGGGCATCAAAGGTGTAGTTGATTTTTATGGACCAGCGGATATGATTCGAGGATATACGACGCCGACCAATCCACTTGTGATAAATTCAAGGAAAGTATTGGTTCAATATTTGGGTGGTGATTATCATCAAATTCCAGATAAATATGCAGCAAGTTCACCAATCGAGTTTATCAATCCACAAACTGTACCAACACTTATCTTACACGGTTCTACCGATGGGCTAGTACTCAGTGCGCAAAGTCGTCGCCTAAGTACTAAATTACATCAAAACAATGTATCACATTATCTTCTTGAATTACCATGGGCAACACACGGCTTTGATTATCATTTAAATAGCCCAAGTGGACAATTATCAACATTTGCAATTGAACGCTTTTTGTTCGCAGTTACTAATGATCACTAGAGTGTATTTTCAACAAAATCCTGTTCTAAGAATATGTGATATTTTTTCAATGTCAAACTCCTTTTTTTCCGTAACTAACAAACGACAGAAGTTATTGTTAATAAAATTCTCAGACTCAAATCAAAAGCTTTTTGGAATAGCAAATCCACGATTAAAATATACAACATGATT
>OENM01000462.1:32655-53197 GCA_900239745.1 Rotaria magnacalcarata | reverse complement strand
AGAATTAAAAGAGAACAACTTTTTAAGCGAGAGAAGAGATGATATTATATAAGAACAAATAAAGCATCAAGGAATGCGAGTTGAATAAACACATATTGTGAAAAACGAAGTGAGTCAAGGAATCTAAACATATGACTGTAACAATAACGAATATATGTCATGACATGAAGGCGGTACATTACTAATGAATATGATTTCTTGTTCTTCTATGGGTGCATGTGGATTTCATATAAATTTTAAGTTGAAAATTGTATTAAACAAGGGATGAAAAAGAATAATGATAAGCTATCAGATATCTATTGTTCTATTTTTTTCGAGAATAAAGCGCATGATTACAATCATTACATTTCAACATTGGTTTTCTCAGCAAAATAAAACTTATGAGTGATTCGATCAACTGTTAGATTTTCTTATAGCTTCTACTTTAAAGCTCGTTTTGTATTATAATTGCATTGATTCATTGAGGATTTCTTGTTCTAGCACACAAACGGTGGATTTTCTCTCGTTTACAAATTTCTTACTCAATCGCAATGAAAATGATCACATAGAAATTTATTAAAATAACTGATGTGTCAGCATTCTGTTGAAACATTGTGTCATCCTTTGGAAATAAATCTTTTCCTTTTTATGATAGAAATTTTTAGAATACTTTTCATCATATTATCATTTAAAATACCTGCTTTTTTCTATGTAAATATAGGAACATCTATACTAACCATTTTTTTTAAATTAATTGTTGAAATATTATTATAAAATCATATGATCTGTAGTATGAAAAAGTGGTTGATATCATGAAATTTCTGATTTAGTTTTATTGTGTCATTTGGCTTCTAATACTTTTGCTATGAGTCATATTTTTGTAAGACTAAAAACTTTTTTTACATGCTACGTAATCGACTGTTTTCTCCCGTATATATATCGACTCCTATTTTGCTATTGCAACGAACATAAAAATGNTCATAGTTGTTTGTGCAGCTTTTCTATAAATTGCTGATGTCAAAGACATCGACGCTTGCATAATACAGTTCTTCGTACGAGTAAAATGATAAAGCGAACAAAAACTAAATAACTCGTGTGTCAGTACCGTAACCTCTTGTCCAAATGGTATCACTTGTATTTTATTCTTAGGTATGATTAAAGAAAAGGCGTGTTTTTTTAGAATTTATGTATTATGTAATGCAACATCATAGAGTAGTGCGGAAAAAAATGATCCGTAAAACTTTATAGATTTGTTATAAAATAAAATATAATATAATGATGAAAATCAGCATTCGAACGATATTGCATGATTTTCTCATTCTTTGTCGGATCATCGTGACTAGTGGCGTAACCTGGATTTTAAGACCCATGGGTAAACTTCTCTTGTGTCAAAAAAAACGATGGGCGAAATGAGCAAGGTTTTTATTGATGGGCCAAAACGTTTTGACCCAACAAAGCATTAATGACGTATAGAGAAAACATGCGCAAGTTAATGTTGAGGATTCTTCCAATATTTATCTGTGCAGCACACGTGAACATTTTCCCTACGAACTATGTGATTTCACATCTTGACTTTTTCCTTTATGTTTTCGTATATATGTTGCAGGAGAAATTAAAATTCAGTAGAATTTAAAATTCTACTAGTAGAAATTAAAATTTTAATCTCTACTAGTATAACTTGAAATTGCCGGTTATTTTAATTTCTCCTATAGTAGAATTTTAAATTCTACTAGACACTTTTATTATAGAACATATTTTAATTTCTCCTATAGTAGAGATTGAAATCCACGTTTTACATTAATGATTAGTACATAGAATAAAGGAAAGAAAAAGGATTTAATTGTTTTATCTAAGATACACGTATCAGTATCGAAAAAGTCGAAAAATATTTTATAAAATGGAGCTGTTCTATGAGAAAATCGATATACATATCGAAAATTTAAGTGAGAAATTTCGCTGTAAGTTTGTTATCACGAAAGTGGTTTATAACGACATCGTGNATATACATCATTCGATTTTTCTTTTCTCGTCTATGCGTCACTCTATATATGTAAGTATCTATACACATATATGTGTTCGTCTGCATTTTCTTCGATCTATCCTTCTTTATCTTTACATGGCCAGTGTTTTCTCAATAAAACCGAACTCGTGTTCACCCCAACGTAGAGTTAAAATCAGGGATGCCAGATTTTCTTTCCTTTCTTAATCTTTTGTAGTTTTTGAGTTTTGCAACCACTGACGAATACTTTAATATATCAGTAAATGGTTGTGTTGCTGAACTTAAGAATAAATGCTAATTTATTTTTTGAACGATTTTTAAACATATTTTGGTTTAAAAAAATTTATGAAAGGAATTTCAAACAAAGGAAAACTTGAAAAATAATATGGAATTTATGTTCTATAACCTTTATTATTTTTCGTAAGATGCTTTTATCTGTACAGATTATATATGATTTGTTTGCGCATATTTTTTTGTAAAGAGAATTTTTGACTTCGTAAAAAAATCCGACGTTCAGTGTCTTTTGCTAGTTGTTTTTGTATTAACAAGCAATTGAAGGCCATGTAACTGGAAATTAAGAAGATTGTTCATAGTTGAATCAAATGAATGCTCTCACTCGCAGACCAACTAGTTTAAAACATAAGCTACCAATAGCCTATACAGATCAAAATGTTTAAATTGCAAAATATTTACAGTTTATCATGTGGTCATACTACGAAATTTCATCGACCCTTAGTTTTCTTTTTTCGTCATGGTTGGATGAAACACAATTATTTACATAAGGAGAAACAATATCACTTATATTCAACAGAAATTTGATAGCAACTAGAATATTTTGTTTATTATCCTTATATTTATAAATATGTTGTCTTCGACGTCGTTAAATTTGCTTTTTAATATGCGTGATATTGTTTTTTTCTTATCTAAATGGTCGTACTCCATCCAACCATGGCCTAAAAAAGAAAACTATGCGTAGATGAAATTTCGTAGTGTGGGCACACGATAAACTGTAAATTTCTTGAAACTCGAATATCTCGGTCTGTGTACGTTGGTGGTAGCTCATATTTTTAACTAGTTAGTTTAACAGTGAGAGCATTCATTTGATCTTAGTATAATCAATCTTCTTAGCCTACAGTACACGATCTTTTACTCTAAGCTATATAATGTTTGTATTGTCTTTCTTTACTATGAAATACTTTTGGAAATAAAGTATGAGTCGATAAAAAAAAGATAGATGAAGCATTTTGCGCAAGTAATTATGTCAATGTGACAGCCCTTGGTTTGCAAAAAGTTACTCTTTCTGATTAGTTTCTGATTTTCGAGAAAAAATTCTGATTTTTTTTTAAATTTTGAAAACAAGAATTTCTGATTTTTAAGTTTTCATCTGGTAACCCTCGTTAAAATACCAGAAACGATTGTTTTCTCCTTACTTTCTAAATTTTTCACAGAAAGAACAAGCAATAAGTGCATGTGCGATTCAGACGGAAGAAAAATAATAGAATTACTATCTAATTCAAAAATGCATAAACAACTCTGAAAAAGTAAAATTGCAATGGGCAAAAACTTACTAATAAAAGTTACAATGGGCAAATCTCCAAATGAAATGGGCAATCGCCCATTTGCCCCTCCGTTGACTACGTCGCTGATCGTGACAATACATTATCCTATTGAAGAAAAATTACTTGTCCATTATTCATAGAAATTTCTCTACTAAAATATATTTTAGATTTGAATAATTTTAAATTAGAATGGTTCCTTATAATCAAGTATTAGGAGTAGCTTCATCCAATGTTCCAGCTTATTCGAATGGCGATGACGATTTTTTTTCTGCTGAACGTAATTATTTTTATGGAATATTTACCGGTTTTAAATGGCAATGTGTTGAATTTGCTCGTCGATGGTTATTAATACGAAAAACTTGTATATTTCGAAATATTGGATCGGCATCCGATGCTTGGCACGAACTATCTACTATTGAGCGTGTGACCGACGGAAAGAAGTTTCCGTTGAAAGCTCATTCGAATGGCTCTTCAACATTGCCGAAAAAAGATTCTTTTCTTATTTATCCTCGTTGTCGTGATTTACCTTTCGGACATATTGCCATAATAACCGACGTTGGACACAATTACATTCGTATTGCTGAACAAAATTATCGATTTCATCATTGGTCGGGAAATTATGCACGTCAAATTCCAATGGTCCTAAAAGATGGCGGATATTATTTGAAAGATCATTATAAAATTAGTGGATGGATGGAAATCCTTGACAACGAACACTTACAACCATTGGATGAATTAACATTAGAAGCACTGCGTAATGCGCAACAACAATAGGGTTAAGATACATATGTATGCATTTCTAATTATTTTTTTTATTTACTTTTAATTTGTATATAAAGAATTTTGCTTTTGTTTATCGATGCTGTTTTTAAACCATATCAGTTGTCATTTTTATAAAGATGAAAATACTGATTATATATATATATATATACATAATAAAAACCATAGTTATTTTCTTTATCAAACTAAATATCACATAATTTTATTCTCTTTCAGTGCAATCACATTTACTATTATATGTAAATTTGACATTGATCATACGTTAATAATCAAGTAAAACCATTCTATTTCAGGTATTTGATAAGATTTTAACACTAAAAGTTTCGCTATTCGTACCATAAAAAAAGACGTATATAAATTGCTTTACAGATGAAAACTATAATATCATCAGTATTACATTTGATAGCATGTTGTACTTTATATTTCATTTAATATTCATTTTATCTGTTACTCATTGCGAAGGCCTCACACGTCCACTAGCAATTTCTCATCATGGTTCCACCCATTTACCTGAACTTACATGAGAATCCCAATCGATGGTACATGCCTTGCTAGTTGATATGATTGAAATTAATGTTTGTCTAAATAAAGATAATCAACTGATTGTCAATAAGTCCCTTGCTCTTTTAATGAAGATATGCATTTGAATGCCATGAGTAATGCCGACGATATATTTCCTAATTGAAATCGTTCCGATGTTTTGCATTGTTTCATCGATTTTAATCTTGATGAATTACGTCATTTGACTACTCACAAACGTGCTCTACCATTTACTAATATCCAAGCTTATCCGTCTCATTTTCCATCGTCATCAGCAGTAACATTTCATTTATCAACACTAAATGAAACCATCGAACTATATTATGTGGCCTGAGTTATTCCACGAATCGACAATATCAATTATTAATTGAAACGAAGAATTCTAAATATCATGCACAACACAATAGATCGATTTCGTGGATTCTTCTATCAACATTGAACGATCCAATTGTAATTCAGACGTTTTATATAGAAGAATTAATGAATATTCGTAAGAATGTCGCTAGCAAACTACATTTGATTGCTTTATTAACATGGAATTAGTTAAATGAATCTCCGAGTGATTATGATTTGTATCGACGTGAACAAGATTTACAGAATTTATCAACAATCGTTCAAGGAATTGCACCAAACATGGAATTATTGGTAAATTTTGCTATCGATGGGATCGATTGTAAATGTAACAAATCTAACTTCATTGACTCATAAATATAATCTTGCTATGTATCGTTGGACATTTCGACTGGATACTTTCAAAGGGAATTTTGAACCATTGACTAACTTTTTCCATCAAACAGTTAAAGTCAATAGTTTTATTGTCAGTCAACCAGGTGCAGTAGTGAAGATTTTTGAAAGAAAAACAATTGTTGTCAATACTTCATCTAATCTATTGTGCTTCATCGTTCTACTGTTTATATTTATGCTTCATTTACTTACACAATACAAAGAGAAATAAAGTCAAATTTACTTTGGAAAAACAGATCTCGAAAAGTTCATCGGAGACGGAGCGAAGAATAGGAAAAGAATTCAACTATAAATCCTAAGATTAAGAATAAAGAATAGATCAATCGGATATGTAAGTTTATAAAAAAAAAGAAACCGATCTATGTGCCGCAATCATCTTTAATGCTATGTACTAGTATGAACGGTGACTAAAGTAAGTCCTTGTATATCGATCATAAAATAAAGATAAAGCAATTCTATTGATTTCTGAATACAGCCAGGATAAAAAATTTTCAGGGACAGCTGAAAAAATTTAAGATGTTCATATTGAAAACAACATAATTAGTCATTATCAGGGAGTGATCTATAAAGATATGCTTAACAGTAGTAAATAACATATTTTTTCTTATGTTGTTCATGCATTTTATGGATTTTATTGGTTTCTCCAATGAATTACTTTCTTATTGGAGATTATATGAAACGATGTTGAAGAAACGTACTCCTAAATAGAGATGAAATTAAACAATTTCAATATTATTAAGAAAGTAATTACATAATGTTTATTCATATTTTAATCACACGAAGCCTTCTAGAAATGTGGATTTTGAATTAGTCGAACGCACTGATATTAATTATTTCAGTCTCATTCCAAGAATAAATTCACTATTTTTACATGATTGATGATTCAACGAGAAGAACTTCTTTTCGAATTAGTTTTTTACCGAAAGATTTTCCTACTGGTCACATATATTTTACTCAAGTTTGAAAAATCTGTTTGCAAACTGTGTTCATTAGTATAGATATTCAAGTACTTCAATCTGGATGCAATAGCAACGAAATTCTGTATTTTCATTCGAACGGAATTTCAGCGAGGTTCTTAAAAAAACATTTTTATCACGTTTAGCGGCAAATTTTAAAGAACATATTTAAGCATTCAATATATTTCTATTGCCAACATCATGATGAAATGTTTGATTTTTTAGACGTGCTTTCATTGAAAATGGCATTTTCTTATTAATGAATTGTTTTTTAAGCGTGCAAATTTTAATTATATAGTAAATTATTCACAACAATCTAATGGTGCTAACAAGAAAACAGACTGATTTTCATTTTGAATTATATTCTCAATACAAATGGTTGTTCAATTTTTATCACTCTTTTCCATCTACTACCGTAAGCTGAACTTTTAGGATAAAAACCATCTTTATCTAATAATCATACGGTTTAGTGACAATTATTTCCAATCAAATAACCCTAATAGAAGCGACCGACAATATATATTTGGAAAACATAGATATTAACTGGGTAATTACAATAGACACCACAATGTGTTTCCCCACGGCAGTGCTGACTACTGAAAATATTCCAGTAACATCAACATCAACATCAACATCAACATCAACATCAACATCAACAACAACATCAACGAATCCCAGTTTAACATCAACAACAACATCAACGAATCCCAGTTTAACATCAACAACAACATCGACGAATCCCAGTTTAACATCGACAACAACATCAACGAATCCCAGTTTAACAACAACAACAACAACAGAAAGCTGGACTCCAACATCAATATTTGAATGTCAAAACAATAGCTATATTGGTACTTATTGTAATATTACAAATGATCCATGTGAAATATCACAACCATGTGAAAACCAAGGAACTTGCTATTTGAACAAAACTCATAAGTTAAGATATATGTGCCGCTGCCGCATTGGTTATTCCGGCGATCATTGTGAACATGACAATATAGTATGTAAAAGTAATACATGCTGGTAAGATAAACATCTTATTGAAATTAGAATAAATCATTATCTTATTTAGGCATGATGGACAATGTGTTGAACATACGGAAACTGTTGCCATTGATAATAGAACAACATTTGAATGTAGATGTGAACCTGGTTATGATGGATCTTATTGTGAATTAGTACAAAATATGTGTATTAATATAACATGTAAAAATAATGGTGTATGCTTTTCATCTCATCTAGAATGGAAGTGTCGATGTCTTGATCCTTCGCTTTATTCTGGACAATATTGCGAACAGAAAAGTGCATTACTACAAATGAAACAGGCATTGAGTAAATCATTTGCATCCGTAGCTATTGCAGCAATTATTACTGTCGTTCTATTTGTTTTTATAATGGATATATTAAAATATGTATTTAAAATTGATCCAGTGGACCGTGAAAGACGATTGATGCAATGGAAACGAACGAAAAGACAATTACAAAAACCGAAGAAACAACAACGTCGAAAAGTTTCTGCTAAATTATATTATATTTCTTGAGAAACATAAATTCAAATATTCTATATTTCCTAACTGACTTTTGAACGATATTTGTTTTTGTGCATCGATTTTTGAAGTATGTATATAAGATTCGTCCATTGATGACGACATTATATTTATGAATAAAAAGGTTTCTCATGAGAAATTCACTAAAAATCAAATGATTTTCGATTGTTCACTTCATTCAAGACTAACATCACATATTCACAGGTTGCAAATATGTATCGATTAATAAAAACACAATGCGTAAATTCCACTTCAAGTGCACCTATTAAGTAGGAAAAACGTAACGGGTGACTAAGAAATTGAAGCACATTGCACTCGATTTGAAATTCACGCTAAACAAAAGCAAGGAGTGTCAATCGTGAATGAATCATCATTAGTCCCAGATGAAAAATGCGAGGAAGGCACAATATAATAATCGATCGACTGTGTAAGTGCAAGAGTATGTTGTGATCGTCTACACCTTCAAGAGTGACATCAATCGTGCGATTCTTCATTTTAAAACTTCTTGAATTGTACTGCTATGAAATAAGAATCACGAACTACGAATGTTTTGCTACTGAGAACTTATTCGTCGATTAGATACAAACATAAACTTCGCTGGATCTGATCAGTCAAATTATTTCTACATTTTTACTTGATCAAATATGAAGTATAGCCTATTTTTTATTTGCAGTCGCTTATCGTTACCTATCAAATTGATTTTCACGATTTTAAAAATCTTTTCTCAGATTTATTAACAAGATTAAAAATTATATCAGGTTCATTACAATGAAAAAAGTAAATCATATTTCGGATGATATCAATAGATACATTTTTGAATCTTGGCTTTGTGATTTTCGCACTTTTATATGACTGAATAATCGATGTAATGGTTTGAATAAAACATTATTTATTGGTATTTTTGCGTTAAAATCAGTTAGATACGGTACGTGCTCAGTTAATAAATTAGCAAATAAATCGAATGGAAATTTCATTTTTGTTTCATTTTCATCAATGATAAGTGTAAAACTTTGCAAATTTGCTAGATTCGATAATAACCAATCAATATGATTATATCCTTCGTTCCCGATCGAATGAAAATGAATATAAAGATGTCGAAGAGATGTATGTGAACAAGTAAGATTTGAAGGTAATTTAAATGATATATTTTGAAGGCGTATTATTTGTAGATTAGTTAAATTTGGACATGCGTCAAATATTTGTTTATACATATTTGATTTCCATGCACTCGGCGAAATGGTCAATTGACGTAGAGAGAATGACGAATACCTATGATCATCATTAAGTGTCAGTTTATCGATTTGACACGTTTGTAAACGAGAAAATGAAGTAGAAAAAATAAGACGGCATAATTGTTCAGAATTATCTGAAAAGTATAAGTTTGATATGCATAAATGTTCCAGATTGGACAGAAGACATGGTTCAATTGCATTGCATTGATTTCCAGTTGGCATACATAACTTTAACGATCGAATGTTTGGATACAAAGAAAAATCTATTGGTTCATCATGTTTAATAATTAATTTTGAAATGTGCGAAGCAAAAAACGGAATTATACTTTCTTTACTATCCCAATCTTCTTCAAGTGTGAAATGAAGATTTTTTACGACCGTAATGATTGAATTGAAACGAGAATTTAAATTTAAAAAAGCATTGTATAAATCATGTCCAGAAATATATTCGAATAATGTTATTAATAATTCATTTGGAAGTGTTTCAATAGTTGTAACGATATCATACATTGCCACCGCATCTAGATTTTATTTCAAAGGATCATTTACCGAAAAACAATTAGCTATTGATTTCAGTTTAATTAAAGGGATAAGATAAAAACAAGCGATGGTGATTATTTTAACAGTTGTTGTCTATTATCAAAAACTCACATGTCATTATTGATGAGTGTTGAAAACTGATCAAATAGAGAGAGGTAGAAAATGGCTCCTTGTTCCATCTAGCAGCAGAGAATATGTTGTGTTGTAAAAAAGAGAGAATTCTTGGGTCAAAAATATATGCGGCCATTCATTCTGTTTTAGTAACAAGGGTCAAGAAGAAGAAAAAAAAAACATGTTGGCGACCGCTGAGGAGAATGACGAGGTAGGAGAGAACAAGAAGAACGTTGACGAATAATATTGAGTCAGCTTACGCATGTACATAGTCAAACAATTTATATCAAGTTATAACAGAACGATGGTTGAGTTACGAAGCGAGTTCGATCGACACTATCTATGGCGAGGATACATGCAGTTAATGCTATATAGAAAGCAATGAATATGTAAGAGCTTTCGATACAATGCGCATAAGTCAAAATTAATCGGCTTTTTTTACTCAATAAAGAATAAAATATATACGGTAATATTTAAAAACATCATCGTGAATTTCAATTGTAAAAAAAACTCGTATCATCATCAACATAGTGCTCTGCTTTTTTCAATAATTTTCTAATTTGATCTATTTTATTTTTAGAGAAAATCTAAAAAATCTCGATATTCTACAATTCCTATTGTATAAATTTGACAAAAAATAAAATAGAAAGTTATAGCATTCTCTATTCGAAAATAACGAGCGCATATCATGTTAACGTTTATTCCGAGAAATTTTTAAAGAATCTTTTTGAGAATTGCTGAAAAATGCAATATCATATAAGCTTGTAAGAGCACCGCTGTAGATTTGAATGGTTCTGTTTACACTAGCATTCTCAATTTTTGTTTGATAAGTACCGACTAAACTTCATATCAATAGATTAGTAGAAGAAAATAATCGCCTTGTTAGCTATATAAATGATTAATTTTAATTGAAAATAAAATATAATTTACAAATATGGATTCAATTATGATTGTGGTATCACTTCATTGACAAAATTGATTCGTTGCCGTCGTCGAGGAAAGTTTATGCCACATAAAATATACTTGAATTGTCGACGAAATCGTCCAGATACACAAACGTAAATGTAGAAATGAATCTCAACAAAGACGAAGAAAAAAAAAGGAATAGTAAGCACAATATTTTCTGACTCTTTCCAATGTTTAGAGCTCTGCTTAGGATCAATTAGATCAAAACCATAGAAAAAATTTCAATATTTTTCACATAGCTGTCAGGTTTTGTACGTGCTTATCAAAATAAAGAGATCTTACAGAATTTTATTGTTTATATGTCTTACTTTTCCAGGAAAGAACAGGGATAACCAGTTTGATCTCTCCAAACTCACTCAAAAAAAAAATACAGCTCTAATTACGATGACATTTTATCATAAAAGTCAAGATAATTTCAATTAAAAAAAGAAATTCTGTCACGCTCAGCATCTTAACACGCGCTCATTCAAACAAACAAAATACAGAGGAAAAAAGGCATACTTCTGCATATCAATAATTCTAACGAATATGGACCTCTTTTATGAGTGTATGTTGAATGAAGACAATACGTTATGCTTACACCATTATGTAAATAATATAGACAAAGTACTATAACGAAAGCAATTAGTAGTTCCGTAGTGACTCTGGGTTTGTCCAACGTGCTTGGTGTTACAGAAAAAATAACCATAACTGTATGGGATGTAATAGCAAAAAAATTTAAAATAACTTGTACAAGAACCATCGCTGCTAATTGTTTATCTAACTCTTGTCGAGCAGCTGATGATGTTTGAAAAGCTAACTGTTAAGTATTTCTATACGCTAAAAATCCAAAAATAATTGTTATCATAACCGGTAATGAACCACTTGAAATCAGCACATAAAAAAATATAAAATAGAGTTGAAAATTAGGATTTGTTATTGTACAAGTAATTGCGTTAGTCATAGGTTCTATTATTTGATTATGATAAATCTAATATGGTATATCATGAAAAACCCAAAGAAGAAAAAATATTATACACAAAAAACGAGCTAGTTTTTTGTTCGAATATCTGCGTAAGTTCAAGTTAGAACAAGTAGCGCAATATTGATCGAGCGTAGCAAGACATAAACATGTACATGCTGCTAATGAACACAATTGAGTATAAAACCATCGAAATTTACAATAAGTTGCAGACGTTTGAGTCCAATCAATCTGAAAACCACTAATCATCATACTAGGAATCAAATCGTTAATTAATTCACCAATATGAAAGAGAGACATAGAATTCAAGTAGAATGTACACGATTGCTCTCGAAATATTCGAAAACTAAGAAAAATAACTATATTCAGTAGTCCGTCAACGACGCCAATGACACATATAGTTATACCCAAATAAATCATGATTTGTTGTGAGTTAATAAAATCAAATGACGTTTTCAATCTTTTGTTTCAGTTTTCAAGAATGTAGAATGTTGATAAAAGTTTTAGTAATGACTACATTTTAATTATTCAGAGAGAAAATACTGTGTGCATATACACATAGACTGATGTATGATTATTTAAAATACCTTCGTTTTAAATGAACTTTAACATATAATGAAACAATTTTGAATCTGTTTTTGTTCTGGCAACAGAAGGAACACCAGTAAAAACTAGGTGTTTTCGAGCAGAAAAACAAGCTCATCATCAAATGCGATCTTCACCTGGTCAGCCTTTACAAAAACGTTCAGAACAATTTATTCTATGAGTTCATGCGTTTTTTTTCTACAGTGTGTATGATTGAATTGGATATGCGTTTTATTCGAATTTCTATATTAAATAAAAATATTTCGGGTGAGCTCTTTTTTCGTATCTTGATTGAAACATGAAAAACTCTTTTAAAAAGAAAAATTTTAGAATTACAAACATTTGAAATACACGATCTATTTCAATTCATTTTCATAATGTCAAGTATGAATTTTTCTTATAAACATTCTAATACTCTGTAAAAAAAAGACGTGAATAACCTAATGAATAAGCAATTAAAAATACTTTATTATAGAAGTTATTTATACTTAAAACTAAAATTCAGTTTTATTAGAGCACTGGAACGTGATTACAAACTCTCTGAATTATAGACTTTTCATCGTTTTCCTATTCCTAACAAAATCTCGATATGATTAATTATTCAAAACAAAATGTAGCAATTCAATTTCGAAACCGCATAAAAATATATGCTGTAATGACCATAATTTTCGTGAAAATTTCAGCATGCATAGTATATAATTCTTATAGAAGAAATATCTATCTTGCGGTGTGGGTGTGACTGGAAAGGAGATTCACTTCGTACCCAGACCGTAATATCTGAAACTAAGAAATCTTATTTTAAGATGATGAAAGATGTACTTCGAATAAAATCAAGTTTGTTTATTGAAAAAGCCCAGTGTTATAGCCAGGGGGGGGGGACATTGGCGATCTACATCCATATAACTATCTTCAATAATTTTGTTTTGCTGTTGCTTTAAATAATCAAGTAAATAATTTAAATTATTAATTAATCCGACTTTTGCGATAAATTGGCCATCTGCAAGCTCCAAACATGACTTTTTTCTAATCGACAAGAAATCATGAGTTGAGCATTTCATATTAAATATATCAAAAATATTTGGATATCGAATTAAAGATTGTGTAGATGTTATTGACTGAAACTTTAAAATGTCCACTATTTGTTGTCCAACTAATGTATGAATAAAACCATAGAATTCATCGTTTTTTAAAGAAAACACATTATCTGTCATCGTATCATCCATCAGTAGAAAAATAATGAATCTTTTATTTATCTGGAAAAAATAGAAAACATAAGTTGAATAATGTTAGCGTAGAATATGTTCAAAGACTCTGAGTTATGACAGTTAAAACAAATCTAGTTCATAAACAGCTGTGATGAATCATAATCCAATAATATGAAGAAAAAAACATTATAGTAAAGATGGAATGTCGCTAAAAATCAGCAAGTGTTAATGACGATATATGGAGACAAATTTTTCAGAAACTATTGGCTAATTCTTTTACTGGATTATGACTCATGATGATTCTAAGATGATATCCATTATATTTTCTTCCTGTCAACATATGTCATTTGGGAGAGAAGTTTTTCTTTATAGATAATTATATTTTTCCTTATAAATAATTGATAATATATCCAAACACAAACATGTTTCAAACAAATACTCTTATTGATACGTCTGTATTACCATCAAATATAATGTCATTACGTGATGATAATTTTATTGATTTTGTAAAGGAAGAAGTAGCTGGTCATGCTGTTGCTGCTCTACTAGAATTACAAGGTATTAATAGTGTGAAGTCATTGTTGATGACAGATGATGTTTGTTCTATTATGAACGTGAAGAGTAAAAGTCTCGATGCATTTAAAAATAAATCTGGGTATATGCAAGATGATATGGTACATGTATTATACAACCTGGTGTTAAACGAAATATAGAATATCTCATTAGTTTGTTGAAGACAAAATATGTTGATGATGCAAAATTAGTTAAATCTTCAAAACGCAATCAATTATCATCATCGTTAACTACAACTACAGATACATCATCAACTATAAGAAAACCAACGTCATCTGTTTTATCCAATAGCTCACCAGAAACTATATCATCAAAATCTTCGAATTTATCAGTTGCTGAACATAAATCATACATAATTGATACATTAAATAACTGGTACAAGAAAAACAAATCAAAAGATAATAATGAACGATTTTCTTTAGTTAAAGGCAAGGACTATTTTATTTCATTACAAAATGATTCAACTGGTACATTAAAACGTAATATAAAATGCAGCTGTGAAAAATGGACATCATTAGTATTTAGACGTGGAAAAATTCAACTGTCAAATTTCTATCGTCATTTACAAGGTTTAACTAATGAATGTCCTGCACTGAACAAAAGATATTAATAATCCTCCAGTATCGTCACCATCATCAACACATAATCACCAGTCAGTGACCACATCAGATAATGTACTTCAACAAATTGCATCACCGAATTCTATACCTATTATACAACCATTAGATACAATAAAATCGAATTCAACTCCAAATCAACAGAAGATGATGAAACTTGTGATGAAAACATTATCGAACAACCATCATCATTAAAAACTAAAAGACAAGTGAAAAGAAAAGTTCAAACAATAAAATCTTCACATAACACAAGAGAATCAGCAAGAAGAAGATAATTTTTATATGCCGAACATTGCCTTGTTTGTACTTATTCGATCACTTCTTTCGTGGTCTCTTATATAGTAAGGCTTTATATTAAATTGATGTTATTAACTTAATAATTCACCTCTTTGGGTGTACTCAAAAAGTGAGTACACTCTAGAATCGGTTAGTACGTCCGACTGGCCAGCCGACCGTTTACACGATAACTTTCGAAAGGAGAGTCAGATCGTGATGAAAGTTTCTACACAGTTCAGCCTCATCAATGCCTCAGTCGAGTTCGAAGATGAGAATGATCCGTCAAGAAATGGCTGAGTTATCGAAAAAATTGTCATTATCGACCAGACCGTCCCTGAGGGAGAATACAGGGATTTTTCAAGAAAAAAGGTTTTTCTCAGAATTATCCACAACATATATAAATCGACTCAGTTTTTAACGCTGATTCCGAATATGATACTAGTTTTGAACTAAATTGTAGCTTTCTAACGAAACATTGCCTGAAAACGGTCTCAAAATGCACAAAAACTGCATCCAGAAACCAAAGCGCCTAGTTTCTCATGATAATTTTGGTGTTCAGACATTCTAGAATGACTCATATGTCCCATGTACTTTTTGCAGTACACATAACTCTCGGATGAAATCCGAAGTTTCCACATTTATTTTCTTTTACAGCTAATCTGTTCTATTAAGTATTGAATTTTTATATTTTTATCTCCGTTTGATTTTGATTTTCTTTTACACTTTACAGTTGGTTTTTCAACAAATAAATAATATAATTATTGATAATAAAAAAACTTTTTAATATAAATATTTGTTGACTGATTCCTGAAGTCTTCGCGAATATTCTTTTTACTAATTTTTTTTCTACTTTCAACAGAGAATTGAGAAAATGAAAGCTATCATACTTTTATAATTCTAAGAATTTCATATCAGAGTGGATTCAGGTGGATTCAAAGATTCATGGATTCTGCTGTTCCCCCCTTGGGCATTTGGTAATTGCCAAAGAATTCTTTGAAATGCTACTATTTGCCCAATGCCGAGAAATTTTGATACACATATATGTTCGAAGATACATGGTGTTATTGTAAAACAGTGTCTCTTATTGTGATCTAGTTAATAATGATGAGTTTTCCTTCAGTATGCATCGGTTTCGCAATGACAATGCGTATCGGAAAAATTGTAGCCCAATTGCTTATTAATTAGCCACTGGTGTCCACTACGCAAAATAATTTAGCTGGGAAACGGCCCATGACTTGGAAATTTCTGGCTACGCCACTGAAAGAACCACTAGAACAGCACATGCTACTATTTTGTGTTGATGCATGTAAATGATAAACGGTGATGAATATTCAGCGTAAAAAACTCATCAAGAAAATCTGCTCTCCATACAGCCAGGACACGTAATTGCTTAATCTTTGGGAACAAGACTCATTCTTTAGCCTCAGTTTAAAAAGAGACCAGAAGATAATATAGGTGAGATAGAATAAATTCTTCTTATATAGGAAATGCTAAATTTATATTGTAAATGAAGATAGGAAGAAACAATACAATTTACCTCAATTATATCAACATTCAAGAAGTCATTCAAACGAACGACTAGATCAGTTTTGTTTTCTGGATAAGAGAATTTATGTGTTCTCTCATGCATGATAATTTTGTAGCTATGCATTTCGGTCTTTATTTTTCTGTTCTCTGTTGTGACGTGTTGTTTTCAACATTAACCACCATCGGCGGGCCACCAGAGGGCAATTGGTGGCAATTGCCATACCTGAAAAAAAATTTTAATAGCGTATATGTAGTAACCAAAATATATCCGAAATAAGATTTTGCAAAGCAAAGGGAAAACATTTAAGAAATAGTATGGAACAAGAAAGATAGTCTGATATTGCTCTTTTAAATATTGAAAAAGAATTTGAAATTAATATGGAGCAAATATTAACAGATTTTATTGCAAGAAAAGATACAAGAAAATGATTTTTTGAAGCGAAATCTTCTAATGAGTTTTAAACTCATTTTCAATTATATATTTATTTATTTTCTTCATTGCAACAGTTGAAAAAAATAAAATAGATAACAGTGGGAGGGGGGACCAGCTTCATTTTTATTCTTAGCATGAATGGTTAACAGCCGTTGTGAAGTATTTTCGCAAGATTCAAAAGCAGTTTTTTTTTCGTAATAATGAAAAATTATTATTTATTGCCATACGTCACTTTGCGATGCTGACCCGCCGATGTTAACCACATTGTCTGTGTGAATGAGATAGTAAAGAAATCTTATGTCGCCATGTAATTGTGAAATTATATGATAAAGAAAAAAGGAATACAAAATCTTGCGTAATTACGATATCGCATAAAATACAACGTGAAAACGACGCATTATTTTACCGGTACTAGTAACATAAGTAAAAATGAATAAAAATATAATTCGTAAGTAAAAATAAAATGAAGCTCAATGATTATTTTAATCACAAATTCTTGTTTTATTCAGAAACAATCTTGTCATCGACTATTATAAAAACTGATTCGTTTCAATCACTACAACTATCGCCAAATGATTGGATCATACCTTCTATTCATAGTATTAGTTGTGTCTATTTTTATAATATTCAAAAATGGTCACTGTACGAGAAAGAATCAAATGATATGTTCATAGATATTCAACAATTGATCGTAAGTTTAAGAAAACTTCTGGAATATTATTCGTTATTAAATGGTGTATTTAAACTATTCGATCAAGACAGTAAAGTAGCTATAGAACAAACTGATTCAAAAGGTGGTATTTTATTTGTCACTGCAACAGTTAATATTTCACTAAATGAATTACCATTATCATTAGAAAAATATACGAATGTTAATGTAATACCAAAAGAACTTCAATTAATCAATGCAAATGATCCGAATACTTTATTTCATGTTCGTCATACTCGATTTTTATGCGGTAGTGTTGCACTTGGCATCAGTTTAAATCATCAAGTTGCCGATGCTCATTCATATTTTCAACTTGTTAAAGATTGGGTACAAATATACAAAAATTTAGAATATCAACCTGATGTTTGTCATCAACGATCACTTCTTGAGCCAAGCTTCAACGAAATCGAAATACTGAAAAAGACAAATCCTAATTTTAATGATCGAAAAAGTCTTTCTGTAAAAGAAGAAAATTCTCCATCATTTCCACAAACGAAACAAATTAAAATGAAAATATTTCGTTTTTCAGCCGATGAACTCAATCGTATGAAATTAGATTCTACGCATCACCTATCGCCCAATGTAGATTATGTATCAACATTTGACGTTCTTACAGCTCATATATATCGACATGTAATGATTGCTCGTAATTATCCGGCATCATCAATATCAAAACTCTATATTTCAACTAATATACGTTCACGTCTTACACAACCATCGATACCTATAACTTACTTTGGAAATGCAATTATGTTTTCTTATTTAGAAATGAATATGAAAGAATTAATTCATGAAAATCATATTGGTTTATTAGCTAGTGAAGTTCATAGGGCCATTGAACAAAATAACAAGGATGATATAAGAACTACTCTTGCTTGGATTTTGTGTCAGAAGAATAAAAAATTAATTTCACCAACATGCAATTTGGATAAAACAGATTTTACAATATCTGCTTGGAATAAAATGGGAATGTATTCAGATTCGGATTTTGAGCCTGGTGTTTATCCATGTCGCATTACACTTCCAGCTGACACAGAATTTAATGGTGCAGCTATTTTATTTTCAACAGAACAAAATGATGCAAGTATTGATGTAATTCTTGGATTAGAAATGAGTGAAATGGAACGAGTGGAAAAGAACTTTGATTTTAGAAAGTATCATGTAGAAATATAGAATTGATTGATAAATTAAAATAGCTTGAACATCAATTGTCTATTCGAAAAAGATTTTTTTTATAATTCTTCAATGCAAAAAAGAAAAATATAAGATTTAACCAGCTGCAAAATCACATAACTATTCTCTGAATCCTATCGAAACTAAGCACATCAGTATATATTCAGATGTAAGCAACAATAATTATTGAGAAAATCAGAATCATTTGCTTTTTCTAAATTTGTTTGAACAGTCTATAAGAAAATAAACAATCAACTTTATCTTCCAAGAAGTGAACATAGAAGTTCCACCATCAAAGATCTGTTACAACAAATGCGCTGCATTTCATTAGCGAATTTGATATTCACAAATCATTAATTCAAGTCGTTCTCATAATTAATCGAGACTAAACTCAATATCGTTCATGTTGATTAGGAGTCCATCCGGTTTATCGTTTCCCACGGAAACGATAGAAAAAAGCTTCGAACCTTTCCGATCCCTATACGTCTACGTCCTTTCTATAAGTCTTAATCTTGTACATACCGGGTTGGAAAAAATGTTTTGCACGGGGGTTATTGCTATGATTTTAAGTAGAAAACATATTGAATTTTATATCAGATGAAAGTCCGTAACAAATGGGGTTTACTGATGCTAAAAAAATGGGATTGAGTAAACTTTCATATAATAAAACTCCTCAAGTTCAATGAATTTCATATTATGAATTGTTATATTTTATTTTCAATACGCTGTCGAGCGGAGAATAAAAAGAAGTTCTCCTTGCAAAAATCAAAAGAAGGAGTATTTTAACCTATTGAATATTGCTATCTTCAGTTTGTTTATCGTCAGAACGAAAAAAATGTCTTTTTCGTTCTGCCACAGCGCACAAAGATCGGTATACAGGGGGCTAATGTTTATATGATCAGCTCTGATTCAGAAGATGAGATTATCCTTTTGCGTTCGTATATTCGTTCGCCGTGGCAGCGATAAATAATGCACCTTTTTTTGTCTTTTCTGTTAGAAAGTGAGAGAACAGGAAAGTTTCTACTTAAAATCATAGCAATACCCCCGTACAAAACATTTTTTCCGACCCTGTATCTATCTGTATCTCCTAACCTTTACATTCAAATCTCTACATCTAAATCTTTACCTCTTAATCCTTACGTTTTAATTTATACGTCCTAATCTATACGTCCTAATCTAATACGTCTTAATCTAATGCGTCCTAATCTACATGTCTTAATCTATACGTCTTAATCTATACGTCCTAATCTAGTACGTCATAATCCTTACATCCAAATAATACAGATAAATCCTCACGCCCCTTCCAGGTTACCCTATCTGACGATCCCATGGGATTTTAGCAATATCACCTGGGATGCTAGCAACATTGCCGGGGCCGCTAGCAACATCACCTAGGATGCTAGCAGCACCTGTGAAGCAATTGCATTCGAAATTCGCATGTTGAACTCCACGATTGCTAAAGGTAGATGCCACTGTGTACACAGAGACAAGCGTTGGTCACGGCTCTGCGGGGGGGGGGGGGGGGGG
>OENM01000462.1:7758-32649 GCA_900239745.1 Rotaria magnacalcarata | reverse complement strand
CCCCGCCCCCCCCCCCCCCCCCCCCCCCCCCCCCCACGCCGCAATACTAAAATAAATGGTTGTGTGGTTGCCCATTGGTTTCCTATGCATGATCTCGCATTACTTATAATTGCTCGCTATCGTTTCTTTTTTCCTGAGTTTACCTGGGACTTAATTCGAATTTGACAATTGATGTGAATCTCAGATAATGCCTCTAGCATTCCAAGTGAGGGTCAGGAAATGGGATACTCATGGATGGGCATAAAGATTTATCGGCGCTGGTTTAGACATACTTTAGCCCCCCTCCAGAAATCATCGTCTGTTTGTCTATCAGCGTTTCCCAGAGAAATCATAAAGCGGGTTACATGATCTGTTCGCTCCCGTTCCAGTCTTCCATGTATAAATCTATATTCATAGGTTTATTTTCACGAGAAAGTCTATAAAATCAAGCATTATACATAAGATTAACCCTTTTCCCCCTGACACTAAGCCAGCAGAGCTGGTGCTAAGTCGAACACAGTGATAGATCATATCAATGCTCAGTATGACATTGACATGGTTGAATTTGAGCGAAATAGTTTCCTTGTGGAGATGCAGAATGGGTCGAAAATGACCCATTCGTTTTGAATGACATACAAATTGAACCTTTGATTAATTTGTTTCTTTTTACGACGTTTCGCAATTGTATGGTTATTTATCTAAATAAAGTTAGAATTTTTTTCATATTACGAGTTCTCTGAAAAGTAATTATTTTCCAGAATAACATATGATAAATTTTATTTTATTACAATCGAAACCTATCAAACAAAACAATATCAATTTATCATATATCTGTTTATTTATTTTTTGCAGTGATAACTTTTACAACAAATATTTGGTACATGAAGACATAAATATACTTGACATTTAGAAGAGTACATGTTTGTGTTCATTGTACAATCACCATTTTTGCATCGAAGACGTAAATAAATTCGTCTGTAAAAACAAGTAAATCATATTCAAAACTTGTTTTTCTTTACCATTGAATATTTTGATGATCACCAGCTACCAGGTTCATATCAATATTATCTGAATCAATATCATTCAGTCAACATCACTATCACTCGTTTCTTCTTTTGAAGCACTTTCTATTTGCCCATGAATATTAAAATCTTCATCATTTTCTGAATAAGAAATCAATATATCAATTTCATTAATTTGACACGAATCACAATCAGTATTCAGACTATATAAAATATTTGAATCTGATGAAAGTTTTGTACTACTATTTTGAGACATTTTCTATAATTAAACTATGTGTAGAAGATGAATTTCTGATGTTACTTACTCCGTATGGTTCATTTTTGACCCAAGCTATTCCACCTAATGGTATTCTCTCGGATTGAATCAATAATTTTTTGAACGCATATGTAATTATAAAGACATGATGTCGTTAGTAAAATAAATCAAACACTCACGCAAGAAAATCTCATTCGTAAAAATAAGCAAGACAAACAAGTAACGAAATCAAATTTTTTCACTTTTTTAGCAAATCATCATTTTGCGACGCTAATATACTAGCTATGGAACAATAAAAAAGGTTTAGTTTTTTTACAGATTTATCGCTTGTTGAGTACTCTACACAATATTCAAGAACAGCCTCGATCCCATGTTTTATTACTTCAAACGGATAACTTCTATGAATGGGTCAAAAATGGCCCACAACGAGGAAAAGGGTTAACTCGTATATATTTAAAAATAACAAACAATGGTGGAACAGCAGAACAGAAGTCCCTTGTAATCTCAGAGTCTACCATCTACCCACTCATAACAAAAGACAAAGTACAACACAAAGCTCTTCTTTCATTCTTTGCATTAGAATAGTATAAAACACTATTAGTTAATTTTCTCATTAATTGAAGCATCTAATTAAAAAAAGTCTTGAATAAAATTGTTTCTCTTTTTTTGACGCTTTGGAAGCATAACTTACACTATTAATCACTACGTTAGCGCATTATTCATTATGAATTTTTCATAAGAACGTTAATAATTAGCTACGATAAAGGTAATAAAAAGAAGAATCTTAGTTGCTTCATTTACAAAAAAGAAAAGATGTCACTGCTCCCAGCCATTGCAAACCATATTAATATATATGCTGGTATTATTGTCTACATATTTGGATTTTCTGGTAGTCTACTTAATATTATGATTCTGTTTCCAAATCGACGAAATCCATATACATTTTTATCAATGCATTCACCAATAGCTGATTGTTTCGCTCTTAATATTGGTATGTTACCTCGTATTTTATCTGTAGGATTTAATATCGACCCTACATTATCCAATCGTGTATGATGTAAAATTCAAACTTATCTACTTCGTATAACAACTTTGATCTCTCTCTATACTAGTTGTTTACTGTCGATCGATGGGTTTTTTGTCACTTGCCGAACAGTACAAGAGAGGCAATTGAGTAATATTCATCTCATCCGATGGCTAGCAGTTGCTTTTACTTTTTCCATAATGGCTGAAGGTCTACTGTTTTTAATTCTTAGTGAAATTATTTCAATGAATAATAGGATTGTTTGTATACTAATGCATTGTGCCATTTTTTAGTATACCAATTCTCTTCGGTATACTTTCTTTATCAATATTGATAATTATGAGTGTGTTAATTTATAACAACTTACAAAGTAGAATTCATTTACGGAGAATTCAACGTTCATCCACATTGATTACATTATTTCGAATATTATTTTCTTTAGTATCTTTCGTTCCTTATACATCCTATTTTGTTTATTCGGCAATTGTTTCTTTGACTGTACCGATAGAGCCTACGGAAATAGTGACAATAGAAAATTTAATTATATCTGTAGTTAGTGTTTCTCTTTATATTATTTATTCTTCATCATCTTCTGTCCATTTTTCTGTATCATGCATATATCGAAAACATTTTATTGTCCGATTTAAATGCTATCGATTTCAGAAACGAAACATTGTTCGACCCAGACAAATGACTTTACACCAACTTAGTCTAACCAAGACACAGCCTGTTATTACTAATGAAATAAACGTTGAAACTCTTTGAATCTGACAAACATCTGATCTGTTCATTAAGTTTTCCATGATAAAGTCTAAATATATATATATATATATTGATAAAATATGTTTTTTTCTTTCAAAAATGCTTTGTCGAATGTTGAGAATTTTTTCGAATAAGAAACAAGTGCAGCAAGCAACAATATCAAAAATAAGGGTCTAATGGATTAATAATGGTCTTTGATGTTGTCTTAGTCAATATGCTGTATCAATGAAAGTTATTCGCTTATTAGTTTTTAAATCGTTTGCTATAGAAATAATATAGCCTCTATCAATTTAAAAACAAAACGAAATATTTCATATTTTGTAAACAAATAAAAAAGTCCTACTGTTATTTTCTATCTGAATTTTAAATTAAAATAAATTACAACAACAAATTTCACATATTTCAGGTGGATTGTCGGCAGCTCTACAATCAGGATTTGATTTATCGTCTACATAAAAGCAATTAAGCCAACTCACACTAACTCAACTCAGCAGGCTACCTAAACTCCCTGACATATTGTTGCATTTACTTCGTGCTAAATTTAACTAGAAAAATGTATGCTACATTATCTAATTAATTTCGCAAGCTTAATACCATGTTGAACATACCAAATTTGAGTAGTGTAGTTGATTATCGGTAGTTTAACAAAAGCAAATTAAGTAAAAGGTACATTTTTCTATTAGTAGATTATATGCATCGCTATAGACATTCTTAGTTCATTGATGTATTTTTTACGCATTCCTATTAATTAGCAAAGTATTACCGCTTACTTGCTAGAATCCTCAATTTATTTCTGACATTTTCAATCAATAAGTTTTGCAAAAACTAATTACGAAGTGGCTGGTATCGGGTGATGCGTTGGTAGTCGATCAAAGGAAAATTGTTTTGTCAGACGTCAATTATTTTATATAAATTGTCAAACTGCTTGTTTTAGGATTTTAGGTCAAACTTCCTACTATGTTTTAATACGAGAAATTATTTTTGACTAAGATATTTTATAATCATAATCAATGTTAATAAGTATGATGAAAATAACAAGGCAAAAATTATAGATTTTTATGAAATGTTTGTGTCATCAGCAAAATTTACATTTGATTTATGAGAATGTCTGTGAAAGTAACGATAAAACGATAGAAAAAGTATTCATAAAAGCACTTAAAAAGAAATAAAACAACGTAAACTGGAAGCCGAAGACTGAACGCTTCTAATAGGAGAACAAAAATATTCATGACGTCAATCAACTATTAACATTTATATTCACTATCGTAAATATTACTTATGATAAATATAGGAAAGTCATGAAAAACTTTGAAGAAAAGAAACCTTGATCTTTTTTTCCATACATTCTGTTTTTGGTGTTGCTCATTAGAATTAAATGAGTAAATTTTTAAAAATTTTCTCTGATTATTTAACTATAGAGAAGGAAATAGCAACCTGTATGTCACTATAGTACTGGTATGCCGAGCAAATAAACCTACAAGCGAAGAATTGAAGTATATGATTGTAAATGAGTAATGTGATTAATGTTGTAACATTTAAATGATAGAGTAGCTAGAGAACCGAACAATTAAGTATTTTTTTTCTCCCATTGAATCACTAGTCGTACTACTTGACGAATTCGAAGTCATTAAAAGGAGAAATAAACAGAAAAGAAAAAAAGTTGATGTTATTCATCGATATGCGGCCTGAAATACACGATGTTAGTTATGACACATGGATTATTGCTTAGAAGGTAATGTTAAAAAAAATAAGAATAACGGTATGTGTTTCAACAGTGCAAGTAGAAAAAGAATAGCTTAATGAGATTCCGATCGTCGTCACTTTGAATTTCTTGCTCCACAGAGATCAAGGTTTCATGGCTGCAGATAACCAAGATTTAAAAAGTATTGATTTTGATCATGATTGGAAATGTTATTGTCAACAATTAAATGATGATATCAATGTTGAAACTATCGTTACAACTGCAAATAACATTCATACAAATCAGTGTTGGTCTTCAGTCGAATTACCGCATAGAATTGACATTGGGGACGACAATAAACAGTCGTATAAATGGTGGTATTATAAAAAATTTGAGTGGACATCAACTAAGCAAACATCGAAAGAGCAATTGCATCTTAAGTTTGAACCATCCAGTGATGATGATGATGACGATCAAAAATTTACTATCGATGCTACTATATGGTTGAATGGTGCACAAATCTTTTCAGGTTCATTGACATTACTAAACGATCCCATAGAGTTATCTTCGAACTTGTTACGCAGTGGAAATATCCATGATAATAGTTTGGTGATTTTTTGTCCAAATACAAACCTTTATCTTCATGCTTGTCTACTTGTCTATGGTAAAGTTATCTATGCTATCGGACAAGTAATGATGGATGAGAACAATTTTGATAAATATCAAAATTTAGATAAAAAGTCTAAGGATATTCTGGATTATAAAGTTAGCGTTGACGACGCCGATGGACGTATTGATGTCATGTTCAATCCGAAACGAAAATTTAAGACTTTAACAATATCGTCATCATTAAAATATTCATCTCAATCTGTCGTTTATCAAAATCAAACAAATGAACTTAATGAGAATGTCGACGATGATCTTCTTGTACCTCGTCTAGCCATAGTCATATTAATTGTTGGTACTAGAGGTGATGTACAACCATTTATTGCGTAAGTAAAAATAAATGTAGCCTTTTTGTTATCTGTAAAAGTTCTATTTTTATGTCTTTAGACTTGGCCAAGCGCTTCGTGTAATTGGTCATCGTGTGCGCTTAGCAACACATGAAACGTTCAGATCATTTGTCCGTGGTAATGGCCTGGAATTTTATCCATTAGCTGGTGATCCAGCTGATCTAATGTCATTTATGGTGAAAAATGCTGGCATAATTCCGTCATTAAGTAGTATTATTGAAGGTGATGTAGGAAAAAGACGTCGTTCTGTTGCCGATATTCTTGATTCCACATGGAAAGCATGTATAGCCGATGATGATGAAACCAATGCACCATTTACAGCTGAAGCAATCATTGCGAATCCACCTTCGTTTGGTCATATTCATTGTGCAGAAAAATTAGAAATTCCTTTACATATTATGTTCACAATGCCTTGGTCACCAACAGCTGCTTTTCCACATCCACTAGCGAATATTGAAAGTTCAATTGGACCCAAGAATAAGATTAATTTGTATTCATATGATGTAATTGAAATGTTGGTCAGTTTATTTAAGTCAATAATAGCTTTTTATTTTTTTCTTTCTGCTTGATTTTTTAGACTTGGACGGGTTTGCGCGATATTGTAAATAATTTTCGTACGCAAACGTTAGGACTTGGAGAACTACATACTCGTCAAGCAACAAACGCATTAATTGATGAACGTGTGCCACATACTTATTGTTGGTCGCCATCACTTGTTGCAAAACCTAAAGACTGGGGACCGCATATTGATGTTGCTGGCTTTTTCTTTCTCGATCTTGGTACTACTTATACTAATCCACCAAAGGATTTACTTGAATTTCTGGGAATCAATAATGTTGGTGATCATGCCGATCGTCAAGTATCACAACCGATCTATGTTGGATTTGGTTCTATTACAGGCCATGATTCTCGTCGTATTCTTCAAATTGTGATTGCTGCTATTCGTATAACTGGCTATCGAGCTCTATTGTCTGGTCTTGCTACAGATGCAGACCAACTACCTCCTAGTATACTCAAAATTGGTAATGTACCGCATGACTGGCTTTTTCAATATGGTAAGCAGAGTTTCCTAGCATTCTGATTAAAACTATCATCGATATGATCTAAATTTTTCCAGTTTCAGCTGTATGCCATCATGGTGGTGCAGGTACAACAGCAGCCGGTCTACGCGTTGGTAAACCAACGATTATTGTACCATTTTTTGGCGATCAATTTTTTTGGGGTAGTGAGGTAGCAAAAAGTGGCGCTGGACCAGCGCCACTTCCTGGAAAATCGATAACCGCCCAACAGTTAGCTGAAGCATTCCATTTTGCTCACAGACCAAAAACACGTGCTGCTGCAGAACGCATTCGTAATGCTATTTCAAAAGACGATGGAAGTGCAGCTGCAGTGCATGCATTTCATGCTAATCTACCATTGACATATATGCACAGTGATTTAGAACCAACATATGCTGCTTGCTATCGTTTGGATAAATATAATATACAAATATCACGTCCGATTGCTCAAGTGCTTGTAGCAGCAGGTGCTATACAAGAATCTGAACTGCGTCGTCATACCACACGAAAATGGGAGTTCATGCATGATAATCGCATGCCTTTACTTACTTATGGGATTGTTGAGCACTCACAAAAAGCTTTCTCAAGTATGTTCATCGATACTGTTGCAGAGCTAAGGCGTGTCGCCCATCAAGGCAATGGAACTATTCGAACGATTGATGTTGCCGGAAGTGTTGCGAAAGGTTTCGGTATAGGTATAGGTCATCTAACAATTGGATGTCTATCATTATACGGTGAAATAACTGATGCTCTCGATTGTGTGGCTTCACTTTATGATCCATATAGGTAAGATTCTTTTCCTATTCTATGCTAACGAAATTCTATTAAATTAAAATTAGTAATCCAAAAATACGCCAACGACCTCAAGTTACAGATTTCAAATCGGGTGCTAAGGCCGCTGGTCTTTCATTATTGGACGGTTGGAGAGATGGTGTCACAGGTATTGTAAGGGAACCGCGTATCGGCTACGAACTTCATGGAGTACTAGGCGGTGCAGCTGGATCATTACTAGCTACAGTTCATATTGCAATAAAACCTGCAGTTGGCACACTCTCATCCATAACTTGGTTAAGTCGCGGTACTTACGCTAGTGTAAAAAAAGCAATTGAAACCTATAGGAATGAAGGAAGGCATATTTCAACAGAATTATTTGACACAGCATCTTTGATCAGCGACGATGGACAGTATCAAGAAAAAGAAAACGAAGAGATTTCAGCAGCGGTTAACATGGCAGCAGTTAGATCAGGGTTTCACCCAAAAGTATGTCAACATATTCTTCATGAATTTGAAAAAATTAAAAAGGAAAGACAACAAAAAAGATGCTCCTTAGATAAAGAAAAAACAAACTAAGGAATTTCTTTTTTTGCATATCAGGCTAAACATTTCAAGCAGTTATGTTTACAAATAGACGTGCCGATTAGTAATGATAATTCCACGATGTTATATGTTTTTATTTACTATGCATTCTACGCTAGATTTCGGCTTATCTTAATCTGATTTTTGTATTAATATAAAACGATTTAGTCTTGCTAAGAAAATTTTACTTTCAATAAACACTTTGCTAACTATCAAAAAGCAAAACTCCTATTTGAGTCATATTATGTGCAAATCTGATGCTATTTTGAAATATTTTTTTAATTAATTTTCGTCAATCATTTCTTTTATTGTAAGATCCTTCTATTTTTACATTCAACTCTTTGAATTTACTTGGATGAAAAATCACAATAGATCATTAAAAGCATCATGTCTATTTTGTTTCTGCTGCTAGCTCTATTACCCAACTTTCGTAGGCACGAAAATCGAGCCAATTTGATTTTTGATTTATATTATCATTATTATAATTGCTTATCAATAATTGGCCATTTTGCTGCAATCGTTCATTTAACGAACTATCATCAATTGTTACTGGTTGTTGAGAAAAGTTGCAGGCAACAATAATCTCATGATTGTCCTCGAAGAAGCGTTTGTACATGAAAATATACTCATTATCTTCATGTAGGATGTCATAATTTCCGTGAACAATGATTGGCATAACTTTTCGCAGTTGAATTAATTTTTGATAGTAATAAAATATCGAATTTGAATCATTTAAGGCAGTCTCAACATTAATCTCCTTATAGTTTGGATTGACTTCAATCCAAGGTTTGACATTGATGGTATCATTAGTAAAACCACCATGAATGAGAGAGCCCGACCATTGCATTGGTGTACGAGCATTATCGCGCGATTTTACAAAGGTTACTGCCATTATTTCTTCCAAGGATAGACCACATTGTATAGCATCACGATGGAAATTCGTTGTTTCAATATCTCGGTATTCAGCCAATGACGTAAAACGAACATTGGTCATGCCTAAACCAAGAGAATAAAAACAAAGAAGAGATTGTTATCGGGTAGAATTTTATTTTTATTTTAAATTTCTCTGCTTTCCTTCTTATTTAATTTGCATGATAAAACTTTCAATGTTTCTTTACTATGAAATACGACTTGTTTGTTCTTTCTTTCCCTAACTTACCGATCTCTTCACCCTGATAAACATACGGTGTTCCACAAAGAAAATGTAAGCATGTACCAAGCATTTTGGCAGAAATAACTCGATATTGACTAGAATCATTACCCCAACGAGAAACGATACGCGGTTGATCATGATTATTCCAATAGAGACTGTTCCAACCTTTGCCGAAAAGTCCCTTTTGCCATATAGTGAAATGATGTTTTAATTCTCGTAAATCGAGTAATTTCGGTGTCCATTTATTTTCGCAATTACCTCGATGAACAAGTGATGCAAAAGTTTCCTGTCGACCTCCGTCGATATCCATATGTTCGAATGTAAAAATCATGTCGAGTTCTTTTCGACTTGGATTTGTTATCAATTCTGCTTCGTGCATATGAGCTCCTATCAACAAAGAGGATTGATACTATTCAGTACAGTTTTTCGACGTTCATTATTCTTACCAGGACATTCACCGACTGTCACAATATTATAATGACGAAGGACTTTTTCGTGCATCTCTTGTAAATATTCATGTAAACGTGGACCATTGACAAAGTACGGTCTCCCATCGGAATATGCTCCACCTTCGTAGGTATTACCTTCAGGATAGTCTGGTACTTTAGAAATAAAATTAATCACATCCATACGAAACCCATCAACTCCTAAAGAACGACGCCAATAAATAAAAATAAAGCTTTCAAAATGACAATAACCTTTATTCAGCCACCAACGCATTATTTTATAGACTTCTTCACGAACTGTTGGATTTTTCCAGTTCAAATCAGGTTGTTTCGGTGTGAATGTATGAAGAAAGTATTCACCAGTAATGACATCATAAGTCTAGATAAAGCAATGCAAGCGAATTTAAAAAGAACAATTTGTTTTTATACCCAGGCCGAACCACCGAAAGCAGCTCCCCATTGATTTGGTGGTTTACCATCGGTACCTGGTGCCCAATGATAAAAATCTCGATAAGGATTATTTTTGCTTTTTTTCGATTCGACAAACCATGGATGTTCATCACTAGTATGATTGACAACAAGATCCATAATTAATTTCAATTGATATCGTTTCATTTCTTCTAGCATTCGATCAAAATCTTCCATCGTGCCGAATTCAGTCATTATTTGAAAATAATCACGAATATCATAACCATTATCATAATTGGGTGAATCATAAATTGGACTAAAAAANTGTGAACCTAAGCCATAGAATATCGACACCAAGCTTCTTCAAATAGTCCAATTTCATAGTAATTCCATTTAGATCACCAATGCCATCACCATTCGAATCGAGAAATGAACGTGGATAAATTTGATAGACAACTGAATCTTGCCACCATAATTTACTCTGTGCAGTATTGTCTGTGGTCATGAGTTTGCGTTGAGATAAGAGAATAACTAAAGGATGTTTTGAGGCATTTCATGCACTCTTTATTTTTTCTTATCAGCTGATCCTATTACTGATAAGAATTGTTTGTTACAACAACAGTGTGCGCTATGCAATCTTGAATGGAAAACTGTATAAGCCAAAGCATTATATACGAGAATGCCATGTGGGTATATTTAGGATTGGTTTATTCATGCGCTTATAGTTGTGGATAAACTCATATATATGGTGCTCTAAACATGAACAATACAGATTACAGATGAAAAATGAAAGTCAATATTTTTTGTTTGAAAATGTTATATTAATTTATCCTGCATATAATTGTAAAAGGAAAAATACAAAAAATTTTTGTTGAAGAATTTTGAGGGTGTGGGTGTGGGTATGGGTGTTGCTGTGACTGATCCATTATGAATTCAGCCTAGAACCACACCCACACCCACACCTGTGAGGTTCTCGTTCGAGGATGAGTTCAAATGGCTTCAACCTCCATGATGTGCGTTGGTTGAATGGCGATTGTTTATGGATCCTAGCTTGCCTAATAACGAGAAAAACTCACAATAATTCAGCTTACCTGACTTTGAATGTTCACTAAGGGATTGAAGATAATCGATGAAATAATAAGTAGTTGTTTCTAACAATTTATTATCAATGATAATAATAACGGTGAACAACAATATAAATGAATATCAATAATAACAATTTAATGTTGTTAACGATAGAAGCAAATAGGAGATGTAGATGAGACGAAAAGAAAAACACCAAGGACATATACACTTTTTCACACTGAGAGAAAACAAGATCACACATAACTATTATATATGTGACGAAAAAAGGAAAAATCGAAGACGCAATATGAAAAGGAATGACGTAATATGGAAAGTTATGATAATCTCATGATCATCAACTGGACAATAGGACAATACATATTGAACAGGAAAGAAAAAAGTTAATGGAATGGAAAATAGTTGGCGTCATAGAGTGACATCTGTTGACGCTAACAACACCCACCCCCACCCCCAAACTTGTTTATAGTAAGCTTTGAATCGAATTGTCAAATTTTCGAGTATATGTCAAGAGAGCGCATAAATGAACATAAATTAATCACTAAATTTGCATCATAACGAGTAAGAAACGTCTTGCGTTTCTTGTACTCGCTAACCATAAGTCTTTTATTTCGTCTGTGTTGTTTCCTTTCATCTGTTCACCTACATCACGACTTTTTCTTTCCTGTTCTGTTACGACTTCTGCAAGAACGAAAATGAAAATATAACACTTACGCCTAACAGCCCATCACTAACTGTGTGATTGGTGGTGAATAATTCACTGAATTTTGTAATCTCTATTTGAAACACATCATTGATTAACTTCGATATTTGCATAAGCTCATATCCTATACGCCCTTCATGCTCTGATGAAAATCTTAATATGCCAAATTTTAGAATTGTGTTCGTAATTCATCATCAAAGAACACTTCAGCATATTCGTACCCTCAATTAACTGTGTGTTTACTGAGTCATAGTATACATTTCATCACGCTACGAAGTTATTTCTCAACGTGCTATTCACTTCCTCTACTTCATGTGATTATAATAGAAGTCGAGTTTTTCTCTTTCGTTCCATTCATAGTTTTCACTCAATTATGGAATATCTGCCTGATGAATTACTCCTATTGAGTTTTCGTTACCTACATAGATTTGATCTATTGTATACATTTAAAGATCTAAACCGACGTTTTCAACAAATAGTTGAACCGTATCTTTACAAAGTGAATCTCACACAAGCAAATCTCTCCTACAAACATTTTCGTTTGTTTGTCAAGCACATCCTTCCGTCGCATGGCAACAGCATACGATCTCTCACAGTGAGTGGATTACAATTGTTTGACTTAGTACGTTTACACCTTCACCATTTACCCAGCCTCGAATCAATTACGCTGAAACGACCTTTAATTGATACAGTTCGATCTGATAAATTAGAGAAGTTTCTAATTCAAGTTTTAAGAATACCAACCCTAAAACATCTATCAATTGATTACCATGGAGGCATAATCTTCGAGTTAATATCGCAGTACGCAACACCGAATCTACAGACACTGAAAGTGCTTCACTCGTATGACTTTTATTATTTCGGATATGTAACACAACAAAGTCCGTACCTCAAACGTTTGTCCATTAATTTAATGTCTACTATTGATTTGGTAAAACTATTCCAAGTTGCAGTAAATCTCAACCAATTGAATTTGTCATTCTATACTTTTGCTGATTTGGAAGTTAGAGAAGTACCAGACACATTGGAAAAACTACATTTGGAAATCGATTTCCGTCTGTTGAAATCAAAAAATAACAAAAAGAGCTTACATCAATCAAACTTTCACATGTTAAGCAAACTTCTGAACAACTTTAGAAATAATCTCAAATATTTAGATCTAATTGTTCTCAATGCAGAGAAAGAATTTTCGGATTTTGATAAGTTCCATAGTTTAGTAAATAGCTTTGACCAGTTAGAGACTTTCGAATACGATATTCGTACGAAGTATAGACCGGATCAGCGGTTTCCGAATGTTGATGAATTAATATCGGCTAATTCAACCTACTCCATTTACACTAATCCACGACCGCAACCTTTCGATACGTCATTTAAGCGAGTAGAATTTGAAAAAACAAAACTTAATTCAGACCTTACTCGATCTCAGTTACTCGTTGCTACTTCACTAGATGTTACTGACGGTGACTATTTTGATGTTAATCTACCTAGTTCATTTGAACTCAGTGACGATCTTAAACTCGTAAATTTGAACAAAATTCACATTTGCAAATCGACGATAGATTCTAACCCTGAAATACGTCCATTTCTCTCTAAAGTTATTGCTCTTGCATCTAATCTACATACCTTAGTTCTTGAGAGCGATATAGAGCATACTCTATTACTTCTGAAACAGTTTATTACTTCTGCAAATATATCAAGAAAAATAGCTGAGGTCCAACTTATTCAGCAAAATTTCTTTGATGATCAAGATCTGGTATTTTTCTCTAATATAGCACATATCGTACCGAATCTGAAATCACTCTCACTTACGCTACATAAAGAATTTAGCGTTAGAAATTCAGATATAAAGAAACTTATTAGAAGAACAAGAGCTGGCTTCCGTAAACTAAATAATCTTACATTAAAACTATCTGATGATGACGTGCATAGTGATGATAGGGATATGCTAGATTCTGCGCTGGAAAGTTATAAGAAAAGTTTAAATGAACTCCGACATGAAACAGGAGAGTCATTATACTGGAGTACTGATTATAACATGAGTGGAGCGTTTATTATTATTTGGATGTGAGATACTTATACAACTGAACTAAAGTTTTACGTCTTGCTAGATCATATCAAGTGCAATGAGACTTCTCTTTTCTTACTTCTCTATCTGCGCTGATTATTGACTTTTGCTATTGTTGTTGTTTTCTCTATCCATCTGCACATTTTCACACAGACATTCATCACATTAAATCTCTACAAGAATAAAATCGAATCTAATGGAGCACATAGTCTCGCCGATGCATTGTGAAAAAACACGATGAGGCTGTGAGTGGGTGTGGGTGCGATAAGATGATTCACGAACACATGCACCCATACCCACCCTCATCAGTTGATTGCTATTGATTGAACAGAAAAGTCAATGCAGGCGTATAGCATTTTTGATATTAACACTCATCCATAGGTAAGCAATATAAAGGGCATGTTTTTTTCTGGGAAAATTAATTAATTAAATAGTTGCTTTATTTCTTGGAAGTATCCAACTTCAGTCTCTATGAAATCCTGAGGGTGAGGGTGTGGGTATGGATGTTAGCTTAGACCCTCCCTTACCCCACACTCATACCTCAGACCGACACCCACACCTCACACCGACACCCACACCCACAACCACACCCACACNAATTCCACAAGTAACATCTAGAATATTTCTATCTAATTATAAGTCATTTTGCATGACAATCTCTCATAAATGAAAGATTTTCTTTTACCACTCTATTCTAGTTCTGTAGACTTTAAGTCATTTAACAATAGAAATAGCTAGCGCTATTTTCTGTACAAGATTTAGAAAGGTATAGAATTTTAATGAACATTATCGTGGATGAAACGCGTCTTTTATTTCTTGAGGGTGTGGGTATAGTTTTATGGAAGATGAACACAGAGACAAAGCCACCCACACCCACACCCACACTCTCGCAGTTACGCGTAAATACGGCGCATTGATCGTAGTGAAGACTTTTATTAGATACTACGCCTACTGCGACCCAGATCAGCGTAACTGCGTTCTAGTGATCGCATCATACGATCCGTTGTAACTGTAACTGACCAATTATAAATAATACCTCCTTATTTGTAATTGGCCACTTTCGAACACTAAAATTTAGTCACAGAAAGTTAGTATAAAAAGCGCTGTTCATCAAAGTTCGGTTCATAAACGAGTTTTACTATAAACAGTAGAATACATGTTCCGAAAAATATTTAAAAATTTTTCCTATTTAAGCTTAATTAATATTTTTTTTCTTTTAATTCATATTAATATTTTTTCCCGTTTAATTTTTATTAATATTTTGTTTTAACTTTTCAATTTTTTGAAATTTTTTCTAAATTTTGTTTTTTAGGTTTTTTAATTTAAAAAATTTTTCTAGATGCTAATTTTTAGGATTTCGAATTTTTTCAAATTTTTCTAATTTAATTTTTTTTTCTTTTGTTTATTGAATTGTAAATAATTTTTTTAAATGTTAATTCCCTACTCGAACTTCTTTTGGTCTGCACAGGAGATATTTGAGAATCTTGATCAAGAAAGTCATGCGCTATGGACCGAACTTGAGGCAAGACTTGGAGTATCATTTTTCGTTCAAGCGCTTGACTTTCTTGGTCTATTGCTTGATGTTCTTGCTCATGAGCTTGAATTTTTATGCAAGTGTTCCTGTTATTGAAGAATTTTTTATAGTGTTTTTTGCAATTTTGCGTTCAAAACAACTCAACTTTTAATAAAAATTCATATATGTATTTTCATGCAACACTCAAGCGCTTGTCTTGAGCAAGAAAGTCATGCGCTATGGACCAAACTTGAGGTCCGCGCATGCCCAGCGCAGAAAAAAAAGTTCGACTAGGGTTCTTTTGCCCTAGTCGAACTTTTTTTCCAAGCGCATGCAATTCTTGACTTTCTTGATCCCGAAGTCAAGAACTATGGATACATCTTGAGTCAAGACATGAGGCCTTTCGGTGAGTTCAAGTTCTTAAACTTTTTGCTCATGTGCTTGAATTTTTATCGAAGCGTTTCTGTTATTAAAGAACTTTTTCAACATTCTTTTTTCAATTTTATGTTCAAAATAACTCAACTTTTAATAAAAATTTATAGTTGCATTTTTTTGTAACTCATGCAAAAATTCAAGCGCTTGTCTTAAGCAAGAAAGTCATGCACGACGGCCACATCTGGAGCTTAAGTCTTGCAAGCGCTTGAATGAAAGAGTTCGACTAGGATGATTTTTACAGATATCTATTTATTATTTTTCTTAATTATTTTACATTTTAAAATACTTTAACTTTTAATTTTTTTAGTAATTATTTTATTTTTCAAAAGTTTGTTCTTAATTTTTTATAAAAGTTTTAATTTTAGAGTTTTAAGTTTTTTATTTTCTGTGCTTAAAAATTTTTCTTTTAACTCACAATAAAAATAAAACCTAATCTGTATCATCTCCCGTAGCAATTGCGGTGAAGTTCTGCCGTAAAAGTGATCGCACTCTGGCCCGTAATTGCAAAAAAATGCGACTCAGTTACACGTAACTATGATTTTTGTGTACTCAAAAAGTGAGTAAACTCTAGAATCGGTCAGTGTGTCCGTCCGTTTACGATAACTCTTCACAATTACATTCGATTGAACTTAAATTTTGTGTACCAAATTGTCTCATCAATATCTCGGTCGAGTTCGAAGATGAGAAGGATCCGTCAAGAAAAGGCTGAGTTATCAAAAAAATAGTCATTTTTGACAAGACCATCCCTGAGGGGGGATAGAGGGATTTTTTCAAAAAAAAAACATTTTCTCAGAATTACCCACAATATGTGTAAATCGACTCAGTTTTTAACGCCGATTCCGAATCTGATATTATTTTTGAACTAAATCGTAGTTTTCTAACGAAATATTGCCTGAAAAGGTCTCAAAATGCACAAAAACTGCACCCAGAAAACAAATTGCCTAGATATGTCTCAGGTGACCAGTAGTTTTGGGGTTTTACAAAAAAAGGTTTGGCGGGATAATTCCTCCATGCACATATTCTAGAATAACTGCTTTGTCTCATGCACTTTTTGAAGTACACATAACTCTCGGACTTCAGTTCGAGGTTTTACACATTTATTTCACCATAACTACGCGTAACTGCGATTTTTTCATCGCAGTCACGCCGTAACTACGCCACAGTTTCATCGTAATGAAACATATGGGATGGTTAATGATTACTTCTTTACAATAGATTGTTTGCGCAAGAAAAATTTATGAAAGCAGCAAGAAATCTTTTCTCCTGAAGAAAAATCTATTTTTCTTTCTGTTCTTTATTTGCAAGGTCACAATTTGAACGTAAAAATGAAGGTGTACTAATGCAATGGTATTTTGTTTGCTCTAAAATTCATCAACTTCACCAATAAAAGTAAATATTTAGTGATTGTGAAAGTGAAGTTCGTGTACAGCGAGCTTTTTCTTTTTTTATTACGTTGACAAGCAGCTGCTTTTTTAAATCTCTATCGAAAAAATTTCATATTTTTCATCAACAAAAGGTTCGTATGTTTTATGGTTCTCGTTCCGGCTAAACTATTTAACAAGTCTGTGACTCAAAATTTTAGCAAAATTCTATTGATCGGCGATTATTTTTGATATAGCTAGATAGAGATAATGAGTTAAAGAATAAAATGCTGCGTTAGAGTTTTTGGGCCACCTCGTCTAAAAATAGTTTGAAAAATGTTTTTCTCCTAAAATAACTCTAAATTAATAGACTATAGTTTTTAAAGATTACTTAAGTATGGTACTTGTTCATATTTGGATTCGAGATGTGAAGGTGAGGATGTAGGCGTTAATGTGGGGATGCTAGCATGACATCAGTGTGGTTAGGTCCTGCTGAATGAAAGAAACAAATCTCATAGGAAAAAAAAATGATGAAAAAATTTGTCCCATTAACACCTGATAACTACATAAGGATTGAAGAAAACTTATTGTCTAGTTGTTGATACTAGAAAAACTTTATCAGAATTTATTATTTTATGCCGAATAACAATAATTAAAGCTTCCTAGATTATCTGAGCTCTTGCAGCCTAACCAAAAGCTTGTAGTTTGGGAATAGAACAGACAGTCATAGCGCGACATATAGAACAGTGCTAATCAAGAAGTTGGTTCGAAGAATCAACACTACACTGTACAAAATATCCGTAGAATAAAAAACGAAAAAAGGGTTTATGAAAGTGCAACGTGTCACAAACCATTTTAAAGGGTTTATTAAGGCGTTGTAAACCCTTTCATAAACCCTGAAAAAAGGGATGAATAAAGGGTTTATGAAAGGGATTATAAATTTCATAAATCCTTAAAGGGTTTGCTATACGTTGCACTTTCATAAACCCCTTAGAAGGGTTGATTGATTTCAATTATTGTGATTGTGTATAATATTTGCTCCTCCTCCTATGTGTTAACGTGATAATTCTCTTGTTTATTAGTGAATTTATTGACGTTTCGATCGATGAAATCGATCTTCTTCAGAATAAAATTGGAAATGAATACAGAAAAATTTGTTTTACTTAAGACGCATCAAATTGTCAATTTTTTCTTTATAAATATTACAGTATTGGTACGGAAAAGACGCTATATACTAGAACTTCTTTTGTTTGATGTTTAGGTGTCCATACCAGTACTGTAATATAATACTTATAAAGAAAATAAAGAAAAAAGTGATAATTGGATGAATCATCAGTAAAACAAATTTTTCTGTATTCATTTCCTATTTCATTCTGAAGAAGATCGATTTCATCGATCGAAACGTCAATAAATTTACTAATAAACAAGAAAATTCTCAGGTTAAATCATACGAAGAGAAGAGAAATTTGAGAGAGAGAGGATAATTAAATCACCAGAAAACAAAGCAACTTCGTAAAGGAGTGTAGTTAGCGGTTTAAAACGAATACATCCAGAAAGCTTCTAAATCCATCTATCTTACTAAGAAACTCCTTAGAATTTCATGCTAACCTCGTAAAATGCTAAAGTAAAATTATCCTATGATTCTTCCTTAATGTTATAATAATCATCTAAACTTCTACTAAATATTCAACTTTTAGTAGTATTAAAGTAGTACTCTTCAGTGTTATCATTGCTCGATGATCCCGTTCTTGGCCTATTTACACTCTCATTTATGAAATCGTACAATTGCTTCACTTACTTGCAATAATATTTGAGTTTGACCATGTTGTTGGGTTTGATTCAAAGAGAGTATGTAAATTTCATTTATAGAGCCATTCATTTGTTTTGAAGATGTTTTTGCCAGAATCTATACGGAAAATCAGTAATTGATTAGGAGAACAGTTCTTATTGAAGACATTACTAACATTGTCAATGTATTGCTCCCTCTTACATTGAACAGTTATTATTAACTCCACTAATTGAAAGTACTGCTTGATACAAATCAATCTTCGCATGAAAAAAGACAATTAAAATATTAAAATGAAAGGCACACTCACCTATATATAATAAAGCTTCATTCAATAACCATAGCCATATTGTATTATAGAAGAAGTTGGAATATCGCACCTCACTAAAGAAAGCTTAGAGTTAGTGTACTAAAGGCAACATGATATTCATAAAAGATTAATCAACATCGTTCAGATGAATTCTCCTGTTTGAGTAAATGGGGTTTAGAGAATATAATGCATCGCTTTAATAATAATATCTAGTATTGAACCTTGCTCTTATGAATGCAAGTGATGCTTCAATATAGACACTTCTGTACGTTTTACTCGGCTAGCAGCGCCCAACTGAAAATTAGGAAATAGTAGAGAACGTGCTGAAAGCTCTCCTTCATAATGTAAATGTGGTATTAAAATCAAAGAAACCAAAACCTACCTTAGTATCTGTACTATAATTTTAACGAGTTTCCTTAATGAAATAGACATCAGGCATAATTCAAAGCAGCAAGAGTCTCTTTGAACTGCTATTATTGCTATATCAACCAGAAATGATCTTCTTAGCAAAGAAATTCTGCTCGGAAATCTGGCTAAATATACTGCAGTAAGGCAGAAAGAAAAACTTTATTGAAAAATATAAAACATATCCATATGTGCACAAACCTATCTACCTTATTGTCTTGAAATAAAAGAAATGAAATGTAATTTATAGTTATTGTCATATTCTAGTGTGTTACTCACAATAACCTACAGGAAAAAATTAACTCATTGAAAAAAATTTAGAAATCTTAGCTTTTCTCTTCTTCATTGTTTATCTAAACGAAATTTAACATTCTATCGAGACAAAGTAATTGTCTGATATATGAACCATATTTTTGATACACTTTTACAAAACAAAAATGTCAGTTATCATTATAATTTAAACTTACCCTCATGATCTTGAATGGTATAGGATAATTCTGAAATAAACAAACTTATAATAGTACTTCTTGCGTCAAAGTTGGATATTAATTTGAATCAACTAAAATAAAAAAGATTAGATGTTAAAAACCAACAATGTATTGAAAACATTTGTAACTACTTTCCTCAGTAGAAGAGACGGCCAGTAAAATTGTAAATCACGCATACCAAATAAATATGTTGAGAAGCACAAGTTGAACAGAACCTGAAAAATAAAGAGAAATTATACACGACTGAGATTCTAACTATCGCTGATCATATAAGCAAACAAAAAATATGTAATAAAAAATGCATTGAAATAAGAAAAATTTCTGAAGAATTTTCCCCTGGATACAAAAAATATGAACTAAACTGTAATCTAACTTATTTGTCATCTCATTCTATGTTTCCAGATGATCGGAAACTGAATTGGTCAATAAAAACGCCCGACAATGAAGTTCCTGTCTAGTTATTATTGTTGATCTGAAAAATAGTTATTTATTAAAAAGAATAGATGAATATCTGAAGAATCTTATCCACAGACACTGCCTTGAATATAAAAAGTATGAGTTCAAGCTACGATATACTCACATATTTGTGGTTGACATAAAACGATGAAATATTGCAGATGGATGAAGGGGAGAAATCTTTGTGAGGAGCTTATTCCATTAGTTGTATCAATCTAAATAAGCAAAAAAGTCACTATTAATGAAAAAGCATATTGATCATATGGTGAATTCTTTTTAAGAAATGTTTTCGAATAGAAAAAAGATAGAAGAAATTCTAAATGACACTTACGTGCTAATGTTCCGGTATTTTGGTATGATCAGAAAGTAATTCAACGAGATATAAAAGCACAGATTTAAAGTTTTAACAGTTGTTCTTGTCTATCTGAGAAGAAACTACTTATAAAATGACAATACATTGATACCTGAAAAAAACGTTTTTCATGAATGTTTCCTGAATATAAACAATATGAATTGAAATGGTTTATAATACTTGCATGTTAATACTTGACAGCGGATTATCAAGAGGGTGCTAGTCAATTAAGATGAAAACTTGATTGCAAAATTTTATTAATGGATCATGATGATCTAAATATAAACAAGAAAAAACTATTAATAAAAAATTAAGTTAATATGTGACGAATCATTTTTAACAAACATCTTTTAATATAAAAGATATGGAGAAAATGTATAAAGGATTGTTAAAAACTGTCTGAAACCGTACAATAACCTACCCTTAGGTGTAGATTAATATACCATTTTGAATAGCATCTAATAGTAATCTACCCTCTAGCGTATTATAATAAACCCTCTCTTTGAACCGAATAATAATCTACCCTTCATTGCTGAATTAGAAACGTTTGTGAAAAATGCGTTTATTAATCAACGCTTAATCGTTTAGTAATAAACTGCCTTCCTTAAAACATGAAATACAAAACCCTTAAAAGAGCTTCATATACCCTCTGCCTCTTCAAAAACCCTTACACTCAAAAACTCTTTGGATCATAAACCCTTCAAGAGTATATGCCATCCTCATAAACACCTCAAGAGTTTATCAAAAGGAAAATCAAGGGCAAGGGTTGATTATTCTGCGCTTTTTTTTACAGTGTATGAACTTTGGTATTATAGTTTCTATCAGAGCTTCGAATTGAATGGAACAGGTATATTGCCCCATGAGATTTTCTTCTCTTTCCTTGTCATAAAAAAATCAAGGGTTTTTTCGTTGAAAAATGATTTTTCAAAGTACTTTTTTAGCAAAACTGAGTAATAGAACTTCTTATATCTTCACTATCGCCCTCATTCCTTCAAAAAATGTAATTTTGTTCCCGACTTATTTGTACTATTTTTCGTAAAAACTCCCAGGTCGAGCAAAACGACGGCCGTATATAACCGTGCCGTAAACGATCGTATACTTCAGCACTATACGGCGAAATACGTGCCGTATTACGGCCGTTATTCAGCGCATACGGGCGTGAAACCAAACGTTTCCGGCCGTTTTTCACTGTCGTGGGGTATGACTAACGTCCCATAGCAAATTCAGGTAAGCGCATCAAACAAAACCCATTCACTAGCTACTGCGAAAGTCCTTACAAACGGTCTTTCAGGAAAGACCTTTGAAAGGCCTTTTTCAGGAAAGGCCTTTAAGAGGTTTTCCTCAAGAAAAGCGTATTTTGATTTATATCAGCAACCTTCAAAGAGGTGTACTTCAACAGGAGTACTTCCAAGACTCTCCCTTACAGCAATCCACACAGTTGGATTTAAGAAAAGCTTCCCCACACATTTGCAGAGATATTCCTCGAAACATTGTTTCACAAAATTTGCCCTAAAACTGCTCAAATACACATCCTAAGAAAGTGTACATCAATATCAGAACGCATCAAACATTTTCAGCGGTAAATCCACACATTTGGATATCGAAAAACTCTTCTGCAAACAGGTGGAGAAAACCCGCGCGGTGAAAACTTTTCCAGAACAAAATCTACTGATAGACGCCAACCACCTGGAAAAAGGTGAACTTCAAAACAAGGTCTTAAAACACTAACCAAAACAGCAATCCAAACATGTGGATACTACCAAAACTCTTCTCCAAACAGCTGGAGGGTGTGGGTGTGTGGGTGCGAGATACAGTTTAATCCACACCCATACCCACACCCTGGCGACATCTACAGTCCATGGAAATAGGTATGATAAGCATCGTATTTTGACCCACAGACCCTACATTGCAAATTACATATCTCAACAAAGGAAATGTTTTAGAAGCTGAAATTTTCGATGTTTTCCTATCCCACTCGGGCCTATATATGAGCAAAGTTTCATTCAAATCTGAGATGTTCATGGAGTGCGTGATCTACTGAATGCGTCGCCCCTAGTGTGCAATGACTCCTAAAGAGGAACAAACTATCATTAGGTCTGTGGCAGCCCACAGCGCTGAGAATCAGTTTTTTTCAAGAACTAGACTGATTAAACCGTTCTTTTTTAACCTTTTCTCAATCAACTCCAGTAAACCAAAAAGCAAAATATCTATGCTGACGTATTTTTTATTGCTCCAACTCGGAGGTATTCAAAGTATTATTTTTTTAATCCAAACGTATATATGTAGTCGATGAGCTCATGTTGCCATAGGTCAACATCTGATCAGAAAGAGTTAAAGAACTACTGATATGCAACAGTTCTTTTTTTTGAGAACTATTGGTATACGCCAGGTGTTTATTGAGAACTGTTGCTACGCACTATTTCGGTTTCAAAAAACTATTACAAGCATTCACTTCCAATTTTTGCGAACTATCCATATCAACCAAGTGCTTTTTCAAGAGATGAAATACAGTAATATAAATAGGTCACATAGGCTTCATCATCCGTTGTGGCCAGCTCTAAAAGGTCCACATAAGCAATGGGGGTTCTTTCATCTTTTTCTTTTTACAGACGACGATATCTGCACTTCTTCCGTCCAACGCTTCCCCCATCTTTATGAATTTCAGGTTGAAGATCAACATATTGAGCAGTAACGTAACCATTATGCTATCGAATGAGACATTCGAAACAACTAGTTGCTAGTGACTTTTTGAGGGGCATGCTATGGAAGCTAAGATTGAGGTTCGAACAAAGTACCTTATGTATAAGTGTCGAACACGTAAACCCTCAACCATGACGACCTTTTCAGAGTAATGCTGTTATTAAACAGGTGTTATCGGAGGACTGATGGAATCGAGAAGAATTTAGGAGAAAAAGGTTATCTATTCACTAGTTTTTTTCAGAGCCGGCTCTATCAGTGTGTGAACTCTCTGGCCAGTCTCAGAATGACAAGATACTATGGCATCGAAAAGAAAAAAATTTCCCTAGATTTCGAGGATGGGTGGTAGGTGTTGATGTTAGTATGGGTCTTCTACTAATTAGTTTTATACTTACACTTACACTTTCTTCTGAAGAAATGACACAACAGATTTTAGAAGATTGTTATTTTAGAATAATGAGGCGCAAAACTCTTTCTGAAACTTGAATTTAAATTGACGAAATTCAGTTTTAGCTGCTGAAAAGCATTTAGAAGAGCTCTTCAGAAATCCGACTAATCTTGAAATTGGATACGATTGCAGACAGTTATTTCCATCATACCGCTATTCATTTCCGAGTCTGTGTGCACTTGTTTCTGACAACTCTTAGTCTTTAATCTTGTACGAGTTTGTATTTACCTAGAGTGAACGTAGTTGCGTTTTTTACCTATTACTTTCGGATATCGAATGCTTACTATCTTATAAAGTTTTAGTTTAATCGATTTTTCTTTGATGAAATTTCGCTTTTCCTTCTCATGTATCTGACGACTAGAACCATACTGCGCTTGAAATACGAGCCTTTCGCAATTCTACACACTAAATTTATGAAACTAGTTTATCTTTCTATTTTTCAGATAAAGACTTCATTAAAACATGATTGATCCAAGCACCATCCTCAAAATCGTTGTGAGTATCGGTAAAAAACTACAGCAGCTCAAACAAGAAAAGGATAAACTCGACTCCGACATCGATTTCGTTGATTTCGATATTCCAAGGAGGATTAAAACTCTTCAATACCTGGAAACGCAATTGAATGAAAGTG
>OENM01000461.1:62612-82377 GCA_900239745.1 Rotaria magnacalcarata | reverse complement strand
TCGGTTTTAGCAAAAAATAATGAAGCGTATCTTATAATTGAATATGTAAGAAGGCCTTATTAAAGCGTAACACAATTTTTCAGAATCGTCATTTCGAAGACAACAAATTGTTTATTTAAAATAATCATATACATGAGAATTGTGACACTCTGTTTTTAAATACCTTAACGTTAATAAATTTTCTATTTGATAGGTAAGGTAATAAAATAAATATAATGAATATCATCGTCATCATCATCATTATTTTTCATCTTTTTATTTTCTTCCAAAAAAAATAAATTCATCATGACGCAGGTAGACGACGAATTATGTAGAAAATAAGGACGAATTCAAATAGAATAACAGGCAAAGACTAAAATCAAGTAAATGTTATTTTACATACAATTATAGCTAAGTCTAAAGACCTAGCAACTATCTGGATATGTTTACGAGCCTGATACAGACAGTGTTTTATATCAACAATATCCCCCGTTTCCTTTTAAAATGTTCCAATTCAATGTTATGTGAGAAATTCAATTGTCTTCTACTTATTGTTTTCAGCAATAAAGAATTAGCATGGATTTAATCTGAAATTTTTGTTACTACTTATGTTTAATCAACACTATACTTCGTTGGTTATTAACAATAAGTGAATATTTTATGTTTTTCTTATTTTTCACACCCTGTTACAGTTGCGTTCTTGCTGTTACTCCAGAAAAATATAACAAAGAGAAGAAATATCATTTTTATTCTTGAATTTTTCTTATCTAGTATAACTTGTGTTTATCGACATTGATACTCTAATTTTTTATTCTATTCATTAATGTAAGAGAGTCGTTTTTAAACCGAATGATGTGCGTAAGTGTCAATGTTAGTATCGACAGGATACTAAATCTTTACAATTATTTTTTGCCCTTGTTCTGATTTCAGCTCTAAACCAATACCATTCTAGTTAGTTTACTACTTCGCGTTTCATGCTTATATAGTTTCGCATTACCCTTTAATATCTTATTCACTTTTCTTTTACACATGAAGAAGAAACTGGATAAATTCCTGTGTTTTTTATCTTATAAAAACAATGAAGCTCAAATATTATTCTATTTATAGGTCATTAAAGGTGTGTTGTTCGTAAATAGATCTTGAAGTCTTTTTTCTCGGCGTAATATCTATACCGATAGATACATAGAGTGTAATCGCGTATTGAAATAAACATTATCTTCTAGATACTAGAATCGAATATTCATTTCTTATAAATAATATTCTAGAGTAAAACTAGAACTTTAATTCTTAGTTGTGATATTCAATTATTCTACGATCAGTAAAAAAATTAATTACACAAGGTTTTCCTGTATATTATAGTTGGATAAACTTCAGGCAGCAAATAAAATTCAGTGCAATTGTTCTGAAATGTTTTCTTCTTATAGTAAGTTCTTCATTCTCCGAGATGATTTATTCTTTTTCCGATAGACTAGTCAATATTTATAGCTGAAAACTTTTCAATTCATTCATTTCTTTTCAATTTTGTAACATGTTTGCTCTCGAAACCTGCCGAAAAGCCTTAAATCAATGTTTTATGGCATACCTAAGGCAAGCACTGTGCTGCATTGAAAGGTAATGAAAACATTCATAGTCCAGATAATCTTGTCGCGTTCTATATAATTATATATTATGTATATACAGACTGCCAACTGTACCCCATTTAGATTTTTAAGTTTACGGTACGACTCCCTAATCTTCTAATGAAAACAATCTGTCCTCCTCTAGACTTTTCTCATTTCCATAAAGAAGTGTATAATAAAATGTGTTGGTAAATAGCTGACCAACAGATATGAGCACCCATTTTGCTTAATTTTGCTTTTAATCATTCGGTTTTACATACTATTTTTAGTATGAATACTGAAATGAATTTTATTGAATTTTTTCCTTTTCTCCTTTCTCATCGTTTCATTACTTTTTTCTGCTAAGTTTGATAAATACATATTGTCTCAAAAATGAGCCGATTTTAGATTTTCTCTTCAATGTACTTGGTGTTAGTGATAATTTTCGCCATGCATTGAACAGAGATTATGAAACTGAAATTTCTGATGATTGAGAAGCAACAGCAAGTGAAGAATTTCCCAGTTTCCGAGACAAGCCAACTACCAATATCAAAGAAAAAAATGTTTATCAAAGTGAAAAAACGTTGTATGTTCAACCAAAAATGGTTGAAAAATCCTAAATATACAGCATTTCTCAGAGAATGTCGAATTAACAAATATTTTGCTCATTGTTCTCTATGTAAATCAGGCTATTCTATTTCTTAAATATGTAATAGGTCCATTTGTGTTAAAATGTAGATTTTTAATGCAGCTAAATATATGATGTTTGACTTAATAGCTTCTCTTTTAATAATTATATTTCGACAAATTCATACAACGAATGTCATCTTTAGATTATCATCGACTTTTTACAAAAATTCTTTTTTCGTTTTATTATTTATTGTTTTTTGTTGTTAATGATGTTGATTTTCTTCATATTGTTTTTTCTTTTTCTTTCCTAATGCAGCATTATCACAGCCTGATGTTTCTAAACCTAAACCATAACCATTTGTCAGTTTGTTATTAACCATAACATTGATGTTGATAATTTTCACCCGTGATCTGTTGTTGAATTTGATACACTGATATTGATATTCATTTGAAGACTAATGCTATTTTTCATATTGATGTTCGATCTAAACGATAAGGCTTATTTTATACTTTATTTTGATTTAATTTTCTATTTGTCGGATGTTAATATAAACTGATAGAAACCAAATTCAGTTTGCTGCGATTTTTGCAAAAAATCGATGATAATCTAAAGATGACATTCGTTGTATGAATTTGTCGAAATATAATTATTAAAAGAGAAGCTATTAAATCAAACATCATATATTTAGCTGCATTAAAAATCTATATTCTATTTCTAATGGTGGTGTTTATCTGCTCGGTTTTCTCAATTAAATCGTCTATTACAGGCGGCAGACGATGTACCCCACTTGAAAAATAAGAAATGGCAACCCTGTGAATGCATAAAAGAAAAATATATTACTACTTTAATTTCACGCCTTATAATGCAAAAATACTTCTATTTTATTAGCACCTCATCAAACGCGACTTCAAGCAATAGATATGAAGTTTGAAATTAGAAACTAGCAAGAAAAATATTAACACTATAGTATGAAGTATGGCTAAAAAACAATCGTTTCGAATAGAGCAATAATTTACAAGTAACACTTTGCCGCTTTTTTCTTACTATCCCAGGTCGATCAACTTGTGTCGTACACGGCCGTTGAACCATAATTTACGGTCGTTTTACATCGTGCCATAAACGATCGTATACGGTCGGATACTGAAATATCCGACCACATTACGGCCGCTAATAATCCTTTATGCCAGGGCAAAACACGACCGTAATACGATGCATGCCAAAGCGTCAAATTAAGGCGATTTACGGCCGGAAACGTTACAAAACGGTAGTATACGTTGCCATTTACGGTCGTTTACGGCCGTTTACGATCGTATCAGGTCATCGCCATGTTCGACGTGGGATCGTTCGAAACACGTCAATCAATTTTTGTTAATTATCACTGAAAATTGAGTTATTATGAATAGTTTGAATGAGTACATCACACAGTTATTGCTCTTGAAAAGTTTATTCATGATAAAACCAATTGATAAAGAAATTCTTTTTTTTTATATTAAAATCGCCTAATGTTAATAGTACGTTCTTTTCTCTTGCCTGCAGTGATCATTCTACTTTTTGTTTCCTTTTACCAAAACATGTTTTTGTAGTTGGTCTATTGAAATTCAATTACAACTATTCTTAATATAATAAAATAATTATATTTGCACATCATCAATCTAACTCTTGAGGGTGCCTATCTTTTTTTATCAACATCTATGCTTTTTTTCTCCCTCTCTTAGTCATTGTAATTAATTGATGCTCAAGTCTGAAGAATGATTTTTCATGGACAAAGTACAATAACAATAGTTCATAATGTATCATATGAGAATCGAGATGTTCATTTCTTTCAATAGATTGATGATGCAGCACGATTTGATTCTTCTTTAATGTAAAATAATTAAATCAAAATTAAATTTTAAATAAACTAAATTAAATTTTCGATTCTCATATGATACATTATGAATTACATGAACAAGCAGCAAAAGAATTATATGAATTCGAAGAAAAACAACAGCAACATCCAATTCAACGTGAGAAATATCTGGTATAAATTTATGCCAAACGGTCAAGTTGACATCAGAAAATGGTAATGGAAATGATAAGAAAACATCAGGTTGTGGATAAAGGAACATAAAACTAGATCAAAACAACAACAATAACAATCTCAACAACTACAAGCATCATCAATTCTCGCAAATGTCCATATAAACAAGGACGAAATATTGAAAAATGAAAGAAGAAAAAACATGTAGAGTGTAAATAAAAAATTTTAAATATGATTTAATTATATTAAATAAAAATAAAATTGTGCTGCTGCATCATCAATCTATTAATAATAATAGTGATAATAAGTCTAAGAAGAAGAAAAAACGATACGTCTAGATTATGCAGGGTACAGCAAGAGAAGAGAAAACACTGAGTTGTGTAACAGAAAGAAACGAGACGAAGCGAGTTAGCGACCATTGTATGCATTACTTATGTATTTTTTAGCCAGTGTTTGAAACAGCTGGAGCTTTGCCTACGCGGTGATAGCTTCATAGTTCTTAATAGATGCATGCATGTGAATTTTTCTTTGTTTATTTTTTCCTTTCATCGACGGTGAGAAACGAAATTGTTTATTGTTCATAGCTTAGTTTGTTTCGCTTTCAATTTTGATACTTAAAATTTCGTCAAGCTCAGGAAAGAATTCCCTACATGAATAAACTCCATGGTCATGCACTAACTTATGCGTATTTGAAACCCCACATATTCATATTACTCTCTCGATAAAACTTGACAAAAAATTGTCATACACCTCATGGTATACCTACTGATTCAAAAGTAGATTAAGAAGATGCCCATAAATATTTATAATTGCTACATAATTAGACAGATGAGATTGCTGTAGTCGAATGCATACTTTCCTCAGAATAATGTAGTTTTATAAAACTCGATATCTTCTCATTTCAAAATGAATAGTTGAAATGTCGAGCAAAAGAAAGAAAAAAGAAAGCTGTCATTTTTCTACCATTTTAGTTCAATCAGAACTAAGGACATCTAGTATATTTTAACTATGTATATATATTAAAACTACGATAGAATGCCCATTTTTTCTTTCCTTCTTCAACCGAGCTAATTTTGATTTGTCGATAATAAACATGGAATGACACTTAATTCTTTTATTATTGTATCAACAGCTATTGTTATAAATATGCATGCAAACTCGACGTGATAGGTATGAGGTGAAAGAGGAGAATTTCGTTATAAGAAACGGAACTTCCTGTTTTGTTTGTCTTTGATGTTAATCTATTATGGCATGCGGCGAAAAAGATGTGCTCTTTGAAATACTATTTCTCTATTGTTTTTTATTCAGAAAAGCTTAGCTTTCATTCTGTTGTCGCCATTGGTGTAAATATCACGCCGTATTTCTTCATGGGAAAACACAGAAAGAGTGACAAAAGTAAGAGTATCGTATTATGAAATAAATTATATGTATTAACCCTTAAAAACCAGTAGGCCTTATCGTTAGGAATTGGATAAACTAACCATTAAAATAGAAATTCTAACACCCCAATAAGAATTATTCGTAATATTAATAACAAAAAAATTTTTTTTATTAAGGAGATATAGAATGTCCCTTCCAAGGGACATTCGGTCTTAACGGATCACAGTTTTCACTATTCTCAGTTCATGTAAAAGGAGTCTTTTCTTTGGAATAATTTTATTTATATGTTTGTTATTACTCAAGAATACCCATTGAAGCAAAATTTCACTCTTTTTCAAAATTTATCCACTCTTTACTTCAAAATAAGGTCTGACGGTGGGGTCCTCCGAGTATTTTGTCGACATTATTAGTGAAGAAAAAACAGTGATCTTATGATCACACTGGTAGTTTTGATTTACAAATATAGCAGCTACAGAATGCGTTATGAGAGCAAAATCAAGACTATCATGAAGGATTCAGGGCTGAAATGAACTGGATCCCTCCAGTGAAAACGGGAAAAATATATGAGAATTATTGAAATTTTTCGACAACGGATCGAAGAACTAAGTTTTCCTTGATGCTCCCGTATAACAATGTTTAGTATGATAAGAAATCGACGAAAACTAGCTGATATGATAATTAAAGGTTGTTAACATTTTTAGTCCGCCATGACCGGAATGTCCCTTCTAAGGGACATGGTCTTTATGACATCGCAGTTCATCAACAGGCCAATCGAAGCATTGTTGGATGATTTCATACGATAGAGTAACGATGTGTCGCGAAGATGCAACTTGAAAAATAAATCGACACATAGAAAAAATATAAAATTTTATGTTTTTCTTTCTTCTTATCGCATACCCACCCACACTCTCAGACCGTCTGAACAAGCATCTTAAAATGTCTGAAACGACTATAAAACAGTATAATAATGGAATATTTTTCACCTTATTTCGCCGTACTCCGTCAGCTTGTTTTACGGGCCGTTTTTTGCTAGAAACAGCTACCGTTTTTAACACTATATTCTTCGTTTTCTGAGCTGACAGAAAACGACGCCGTTTTTCAACGTTTTATACCGTTTCTACGCCGTTTGCGGCATTTTACGCACCATTTTCTCGGGCATGGGTAGTTATATATGCCTATATAGCGTACTTATAATTTATTTGTTTACCAATGTCTACCCATCAAGAAAAATAAATAAATAAACAATGCGAAGGTATGTTTATCCAAGATCATAGGAGCAATAATATGATTGAGAGAATTTGACTAATCCAATTGTAAATAGAAAATTAAAGATAATAAAATCGATTGTGTTCTTATCCTTTTTTTATTTTTTGTTTGAAAAATGAATGACGGTTAAGAAAAAACTGTTGTCAGCGTGATGACATTTGTTAAAATTACAGTCAATTGCAGGATTGTTTTTTATCATTGTTCCTATTATAGTGGATGTTTCTTTCGTCATCGTCATCATCTCACAGGATCACCACTACTTGCAACTGTCAGTCTATTTTAGTAGCTATATAAAATATATTCCATATCTTATCTACATCATGTCATAAAGAGACAGAAATGACGTCTCTATTAGTGGATACATATTGTCTATTTCTAGAAAACAAAAGAGTAATATAACAATTTATTTATTATATCGATCAATAATAGTTGTGTTATAATTAACGTGTTCAAATATTTTTTTTTATAGAATAAAAAAATGACAAATTTTAATAGAAGAGATTTTTCCGTCTCTATCGATATCAATTCATCAAGTAAATCTCTATATGATGATATTACGAATAGTAGTCAAGTTGTATCATTAGCGAATGGAAAAATTACAAATATTTCTGAACAATTACAACTTGTCGAACGTTTAACTATTCATATAACGCTTATTGTTTCTATTATTGGTTTAATCGGTAATGGTTGTACAATTATTGTACTTAATAGACAATCTATGCGAAAATGGCGTTCATCAATATTATTATCATCATTAGCTGTAGTCGATTTTCTTTATTTATTAATTATATTCTTATCCATAATTGACGAATTAATAAATCAAATTATTGGTTTTAATCGATCATTAACATTATGTCAAGTAACCGTGTATATAACGCATGTTTGTTCATTTTTATCAGCTAATTTTACTTTATCATTTACATTGCAACGTTTTGTTGCTGTTACTTTTCCATTACACGCTAATGCAATAATATCAAATCGTTCATCAATAATAAATATATTAGTCTTATTATTATTTGGCTGCAGTTTTTATTCGTTTAGTTTTTTTCTAACAAATGTCTCACATGGACAATGTCGAGAAGATGAAACTTATCCGGCTTTATTTCCATTACTAATTGTCGATACATGTTTAACATTTGTTTTACCATTTATTTTTATTCTTATGTTTAATGGTGCTATTCTTTATAAATTACGGCAACGAAAACAATTCTCAAGTGATTTTAGTAAGTTTTCTTTTTAGCACATTAATCGATTTCAATCAAGTGTAAAAAAACATACAGAAAACAAACGATTGATTGGCTAAGTCTCTATTATTTCAATAGTCGACAACTAGACACATATAAGAGACATTATGACATGCAGATTATTAAGAAGACAAATATAAAACATAACTGTTGCGATGACATTTTTCTTTCGATATAGACTAAATAATACTTTTGACACAATTCAAAGAATTGAATTCTTATAAATAGATCTATGTCTAAGACGGTTGTGGGTTATGACATGCATCGCAGTATCCTGATAAATATCGATGGGGGACGTCCTTTGCAAATACGTTTTTCGCTGGAATCCTGACAAGCGCTGCGATGTATGGTTATGACATAATACTTGCTACATGCGTAGTTTCTTTTTTTAATTATTCTCTGATTTCTTTAATTAAAAATAATACGCGTGGCTCTTATTTCGAGATTCAACACATAATATCATATTAGAGTCAGTAGGTATCGAATACAAGATATATTTAGGTACATGGTTGTTGTTAGATAATTACAATATGGTGAAAATCAAAAAAAAATAGGAAAATTAAAATAATCTAGGTTCAATAACTAATATTTAACCAGGGCTGCCAACTGTGCCCCATTTCACCATTTTGTACCCAATTTAGATTTTTTTTAAGTTTACGGTACGACTGCCTAATCTTCTAATGAAAACAATCTGTCCTCCTCTAGACTTTTCTCATTTCCATAAAGAAGTGTATAATAAAATGTGTTGGTAAATAGCTGACCAATAGATATGAGCACCCATTTTGCTTAATTTTGCTTTTAATCATTCGGTTTTACATACTATTTTTAGTATGAATACTGAAATGAATTTTATTGAATTTTTTCCTTTTCTCCTTTCTCATCGCTTCATTACTTTTTTNTTTTTTCTATTAAGTTTGATAAATACATATTGTCTCAAAAATGAGTCGATTTTAGATTTTCTCTTCAATGTACTTGGTGTTAGTGATAATTTTCGCCATGCATTGAACAGAGATTATGAAACTGAAATTTCTGATGATTGAGAAACAACAGCAAGTGAAGAATTTCCCAGTTTCCGAGACAAGCCAACTACCAATATCAAAGAAAAAAATGTTTATCAAAGTGAAAAAACGTTGTATGTTCAACCAAAAATGGTTGAAAAATCCTAAATATATAGCATTTCTCAGAGAATGTCGAATTAACAAATATTTTGCTCATTGTTCTCTATGTAAATCAGACTATTCTATTTCTAACGGTGGTGTTTATCTGATCGGTTTTCTCAGTTAAATCCTCTATTTTAGGAGGCAGACAATGTACCCCATTTGAACTTTCAAAAACCCCATTTGGCAAATAAGAAATGGCGGCCTTGTATTTCGCACACACAAACTCGTGTCTTTTTGTTGAAAACAAAAAATTTGAAATTAACAAAGACAAAGTTTTTCTCTTTCAACTTCTGATATTATATAATCGAGTTGTACTCTAAGACACCGAGTTAGTAATATCAGCCTTTTCAGGATTTGAAAGAACAGTTGTAGAAAGAATTGTGTTCTTCTAATTTTGTTTTTAAATGTAAGATAACAACCGCTATTTATTAATTTCTTATCCATGAGTGTCTTTTATTTTGTATTCAGACGGTTCATTAAGAATAACAGGCCATCGGCGAACTTCTTTGCCGAAAACTACATATGGAACCAACGGTGATGTTACACAAGAGCAATTACATCCAGAGAAAAGTATTACATTAGAAAATGGTAATAATCCATTAAATAAGTCAATATTATCAGTTCATAAATTGTCAGCACATTTTTCTGGATCACCAACAAGACTCAATCGATATTCATCACGCTTTTCGACTCAGCGTACTTCAATAACAACAATATCAAGTGAATACGCTTCTGCGCCATTAAATTCCAATAATCGACAAACAATATCACAACGTACAACTAAAATGCTGGTTATATGTTCAACAACATTTCTTTTATTTAATTCTCCGTATTGTGCTGTTTTACTATATTCAATTATATCGAAAGTTGTTCTAACACGCACACTTGGAATTTTAAGACATTTTTATTTTATGTCGTTCTGTTTAAACTTTTTTCTGTATTCGTTATGGGGAAATCGTTTTCGCGAGGAATTTATTTTACTTGTGAAAGGATGCTGTTCAGAAAATATTCATTTACCATGTTCGAACGCTGATAAAACGGAAAACAAATCTAAATTATCACGTGTCAGTACAAGAACAGCTGTTTAATATGTTTATTAGCGTCTTTTTTTTCACTCAAAGAAAAACATGCAAAATCAATGTATGTGAACCTATGTACGATTATATTTTTCTTCTCGTTTTCTTTTTGTTTTTGTTTACATAATAAATATATATTCAGTTTTTCTTTCTTCTAACTCATTGATAAAAGATGAAAAAACGAATAGTTCAAGCGTCGTGTCAGTATTTGAGATAACGATAGATAGAACATTCATCATCGATATTTAATCTCGCAACGTGCACTCATACAATCAAAAGAAAATGCGCCCAAGTGTATATGTATGCCTCGTTTTGTTCTCACTGGTACAAGGTCTGTTGATAAAAACAAACGATTTTTATTATAATTGTTGTATTTTTTATAGGAGATGTTATTGTTAATTCTATTGATGAACAATGTAAGTCTTTAGAATTATTCATAGCTAATAATATTCATTATTTCTCGATTAGATACTTTTTTGTTAATTAAATATAAATACACATCGAAAGCTATTTTTCAATATGTACCCACCAATATAATCAATCAAACAGCATTGAATGTAACTTCTGATGTGCACCTATATCAATCGAAACCACCGTATAATCAATCGTTTATTAAAGTACTGAATTCTTGTGCTTTTTAAAAACAAATAAAATCTCGATTTTTTCCTCTTTTTTAGTTGCAAAATTTAATTATAAATTCATTTCAACATGATAGTATTCACATAGATATAAAACAACTTGAAAAAGCTGTTCTTCAATTATTTATTGAAACATCTGTGAATAAAAATTATGCAATGAAACAACAACCTGATTTTATTTTATTTCTTTTTTAGAACATATTACAGAATTCAACACAAGATGTTATCTATTTGAATGATTATTATAATAATTCTAATTTATATCGTCGAATAAAAACTGTCCGAAGCAGTGACGGTCAATTTATTGGAAATTCAATTTTTGCTGTATGTTTTATATAGTCTGTCTGTCGTTGAAAATTAAAATTCTTTTGTTTTCAAAATAGGATTATCTTTTCAATAAAATTGTTCCACCAACGCGAACGTCATGTGAAACAATAATCAATGTTCATGAAAAATATCTTGAAAAAAGTGTTTGCTCATCGACAACTGCTAGTCTTTTAACTGTTCATAGAGAAATAAGATTCGATAGCAAAATTGATAATATAAAATTTATTCATAAAAATGAAAATTCAACTTCATTTGAATTAAAACTTAAAACAAAACATGATTTTGATCTATTATTGAAACATATTTGTGTTAAACATGAATTCAATTCTCAATATCAATTAAGCCAAATGATGAATAATGTTCTTCATGATGAAGATTTAAATGAAATTCTTTTCCTAAATCGAAATCAATATTCAAATTGCGAATGGTTGGGAAATCTTTGTTTTTGTTTTTGTGAAAATCTAATTGCTTTTTTTTTCTCTCTCTCGAAAGGACGATGATCAATCAAAGTATCGTTGATGTAAGTCGTTATCAAGCGACAGAATATATTTTTAAAAATTTCTATTCTGATGAATCAATAATTGAACATCATCTTGATTTAATTGAAAGACAATCCAACGATCGAATAAAAGAAATTTTAAGAAAATATTTTAAAAATTCTTGTCAAATATCAAATATGATTACTCTTCGTATGTTACTATTAATTGCACAAGATGATCTAACAATAAAATGTGTACTAAATCAAAATAATACTTTAAAATATCGTACTATTGCATTTCGTTCTGTTATGAATCCAGAAAAATTTAAAGATGATGTTCGAACTCTATTAAACAATGAAGAAGAATCAAGTGAACTACGCATTATTTCGTTTCAAGCAATATCTTCAGCTCTGGATGCATCTGAAATAAACAATCTAATGGAAAATGTTAAATCGAATCAACTTCGTTTTTATTTAAGATCTTTATCGAAACAAAGTTCACTATGGTTAGGAAATTCTGGTTCATATGAATTTCCATTTGGAAAAATTAATATTATATTCGATGAACGTTCAACATTGTTTTTCCCATATATGATTCAATTAGAACTAGTAACTGATGGCAAGCTTGATATTTATTTTGTTGGAGATGATGAGAAGAATAAGGTAGGAACTTATCTTTTTCTTTTTTCTTTATCCTTTGCTACTTTATCTTTTAATGATAGAAATGGGAAATTTTATTAATATTTGATAGGAAGACTATGATTCGGTTTTCAACTATGAAGGATTTTTTTAAATGGTTGAATAATGATCGATTATTTGAAATGAAAACGCTCGATGGATTTTCATTGAAAATAAATCTAAAAATTGACTTTAATCTGAATTGGTTTATTGGTTATTTTAATCGACTCGATAATTTTTTCAAAAAGTAAGTATCGCAAAATTTAGTAATCGGTGCCAGTTATTAGTATTGCAGTGAAGGAAAACAGAGGGAAGTCTATGAAAAGAAAACTTAGGAAAATATTTAGATGATGAACAAAGTTATGGAAAAGATAAAGAATAAAAATATCCTTCGACATATAAGGCAATGACTATTAGTACTATCTCTGTGGAATTGCAATATGACATGCGATGTGGTTCTTATTCACATGAGGATCGTTTTATTCTAGCTATTTTGAGTAAAAGCTCATTATCTTTGTTTACTTTATCATCTAGTGCTTCAATGATGAACTCATTTTTACTCTAATGATGTAAATGAGTATAAATATGGTCGATGATTGTATCTCTATAAGGAATTTTTTCTATCTAAAATGGTCTCTGGAGACTGTCTGTCATGGTGAATGGGGAGAGGAGGAAAACATTTCCTGATATACTTCATGACCTCCTTTAAAGAGTATCTTACAAAGTTTTATCGTCAGAGGATTCTAAAATCACTACTTGAAAATTTGCCCTATGCTACTTTTAAGTAAATGCGGAAACATCGGATTTGCATCCGATCGTTATGTATACTTCAAAAATTGAGTCAGTTTATATATGTTGTGAATAATTCTGAGAAAAAAAAGTTTCTTGAAAAAATCTCTGTACCCCCCGTCAGGGATGGTCTGGTCAATAATGACAATTTTTTCGATAACTCAGCCATTTCTTGACGGATCCCTCTCATCTTCGAACTCGACTGAGATATTGATGAGATCATTCTGTGTACAAAATTTCATGACAATTGGATGAGACTTTCAAAAGTTATCGTGTTAACGGACGGACGCACTGACCGAATCTAGAGTGTACTCACTTTTTGAGTACACAAAAAAGAACCAAACGCTTTTCTCAAGGAAATAAGAGTAATGAACATTTCAAGATTTTGGTACTTGAACTTTTTAAATTTATAAAAATTGAAAATCATAACCATACGGTTTTATCTGATGTATTTTTCTCTTAGATCAAGTTCTGGTATTATTCTAACAGTTCAACATGGATTAGGTGAGATCAAAACTGGCTATAAAATGAATTTTAATCTTGAAACTAGTTTTAAAATTGATATTCATCATCATGAACAATTAACTTCTTATATTTGGCGTTCGATACAAAAAGAAAATATTGTTTTTAAGATCGAGTATGAATATGATTTTCTTCTTGAATGAAAACTTCTTCATCTATCTAATAAATAGACAAACAATACGTCCATTAGTATATCCCAAGCAAATCGTACTAAAAAAATCTTCTCCATCGTCATCGCCAATAAAAGATTTTTGCTATTTCATTCCGCATTTTGATTCAAAAATTTGTTTATCATTTATTTTTGAACGTCTATGGCCTTCATCCATTGCAGTAGGATTTGTTTTCTTTTCTTTCATTCCATTTCATTGTTTTTGATATTATGCATGAAAATAGATTCGATTACTTTCCGATGATCCATCGCTTGTTTACAATTTAACTTCATCGAACGATTTTATTCATTTTAATATTCAACAAGATAAACAACATATTATTCGATCATACCGTCTTAGAAGAATGTATCATGAACATTCATGGATGCCTTATTATGTTGAACTTTCTACACCAACAACTAATTATACATCGTTTATAAATTGGAAAAATCACAGTTTTATTTCATTTGATTTATTAAATAATAATCAGCTGATTGCCAACGGTTCAGGTTCATATCAATATGATTTATTAAGACAACTGTCGATTAATTTAACAGATACTTATCCGGAACATATTGGAAATATTTTTCTTACCTATGATGGAAATTTAACAATTAAGGCATTGAAATTATTAGGTGGAGAATTATTACTACGAATAGATCGTTTATCTAATTGGAGAAAAGCTCGCATTGCAATAGAAGCTGAGAGAGCTTTCTTTTTTTTTAAACAAAATTTTCTATTTAATTTATATTATGATATCGATCAATTATCGTTTAATTTAACATTGATAAGAAATGACAATAGTAAATTACAATGGGCATTTCTAAAAGAGAATTCGCATATTCAACATTTGTTTACCATCAATACGCTATTGCTTGATTTCAATCATTATACTCAGGTAATTCAAATCGAAAGGAATAGTTCAAGTAATGCCAGAAAACTCAACAGACATTTGATATCGGGAAAAAACAATATTATCCTTGTTTTAAAGTAGTCTAAAAGCATTTAGACATAAGATAATTAAGATTTTGACCTTTCGAACATAGTTGAGATAATCTTATATTTGAGTCGCAAATAAACTGCCTATGATTTCATCGAGGGCACGTCGGTACTTCACTCGATAGATTCATTCTTGCACGTATACACTGAAAATCTCAACGTCGCATAATAGTTCAATAAAAATGTAAACATAATTTTTGAGCACCGATAAACTTCAGTTACATAAATAAATTTCATATGAAAAAATCTATAGGTCGAATATGAAAATTCTTCAAATCTTGGTTTTCAATCTTCATCATCGATCAATGGTTGGTCCCTTTGGAATACTAGTTTTCTTATGAGAGATTACAAACAAATTCGAATTCAATTCAATCGCCTTTCATTCAACTCACATATTAATAATCGAAGCATAGAATTTGAAATAAATTTGTTCGATAAAAAACTTTTACGAACATACTTTCACATAGATCAATCAAATATCATCAATGCTGTAGCGGAAACACCGGGCCATTACTATGAAAGCAAAGGAAAATTCGTTGCTAATTATACGAATTTTTTCTTAGATTTTCCAATTATTGAAACAATACTTGAAAAAACGAAAAAACGCTCCCATATTCATTTTGAACTTTTGTCTTACGACACTCATTTTATATTAAATCTAACATCACATTTTCGTAATGAATACTCATTGAATTCTCTACAAAATTTTACATTCTACAATCAAAACCTGTATCAATCAAATGTTCAACTATCATTAGCAATGATAAAAATGATTTATTATCCATTATTTTCATTGAATTCTCTCATTCGATATATTCCAAATTCTCGAATAATTCACTTATGGAATGGATCGATTAGTCTACCATTGTTGTTTGTTTCTAAACCACTATTACTTCAATATGAAAGAGATTCGCAATTGTTTATACAACTTTTTGATTTCGCTAATTTAACACAAACATTAACAAATTATTATATAACAACAAAATTAGGTCTTCAATTATCGATCATCAATGATTTATCAACAAAAGTTCATATTCATATTGAACAAAATTTCATTGGTAAACGATATTTACTACTTTTCGAAATCGATCATAATTGGTTTCTATCATTAACGATAAATAAAGAGCAGCGCTATGAATTTATTTCATCGCCGATTGATTCATTGTTTTTATTAAAACGAATTGATTTGAATACAAATACAACTCAAATTTTACCGATAAATTATTATACCGATAATGAAACATTAATAAGAATTGAAATACTATTTACAAAAGTATTTTCAACATTTATCAATGACTTTATATTTGATATATCATTAAAAAATCATAGTTTTACAGTACTATCTCATATACCATTGTTTAAACGAGAATTTTTCTCTTTAATATGGAATCGATATTTAGAAAAAGAATTGTTTCATTTTCATGGTTTAATACAATCGAAATTTTTACGACGAAGACGCTTTATTGATTATGAATACAATTGGAATTTAGGATCGGTTCGTTTTTGGACATTTTATTCTTCTCTAACGCTGTTTTCGTTTGATCCGATTGAATTTAATTTCAATGTAACAAACGACTATCTATGGTATGGAAAATGGGCTATTGATTTTTATCTTATGTTAAGTAATCGTCGGCAATTAATTCGATTCAATCATAAATATCATTATACAGCATTGCGTTCGAATCTATTATTTGATCTACATCTTATTAATTCACATTATGATTTAGATTTTAATTATTATCATTTGAATCATTCTATTCAAGGTGAATTCATTAGAAATAAGGAGAAATATCTAATAGATGGATATTGGAATATAACGGAAAATATTCTTCAATTGAATACAGAACAAATGACATCGATGTCAACGATTACATCGACATTGATTAAGTCAATTATTGATATAAATCATCAAAAAATAGGTGTTTTATTGGAACTGAGTACCAATGATTTTACTAAAGATATGCAAATTCTTGAGGTAAAAATAAATTGCAGTTCGGGAACTAAAACTTTTCATATCAACTGATTTTCATTTGTAAAAATTCTAGTGTAATCCTTATGTATGGATTCAAATTCGTCCTCGATTGTTCGTTTTTCATTACTATACATTAAATGATGGTCTATCAACAATGATGTTGGAATGGTCAACACCTTCTTATTTATCTTGGAATTATACAGGTCATGGTAGACGTATCATACCTATCACAAAATTCGAAATCGATATTCGTACAAAATACATACTTCATTTACATACAACAACTTACAAATCCTCGTCAATATATAATAATCAAAAACGTCAATTAACCATTCGTCGAGAACCCGTCGCCGAGGATGCCGATGATCGTCATGTATTAAAACTGAAATATCATCATAATCAGACGTTTGTAATTCATCTTCAAGTAATAAATAATCATTATGAAATTATCGCTACTCCTTACAATGAAAATTTCCATTGGAAACTTCATGGATATTTTCAACGCGATCTATTTAATGGTTCATTGTCGATTTCTAATACTGATGGGTGGTTATCATCAAACTTGAATTTTAATTCAACGTTATATATTTCTACAGGACGATGCGTTCAATTGATACCAACATCGGATCCTCAAATCGCTTTTGAACTTCTATTAAAACATCGTTTTCATTTTGCTTTTCAATATTCTGGTTTACATTTCATAAAAGCTTTTAAACTTGTTCATAAGTCTTCAAATACAAATATATATTTTTCATCAAAACCAATCAATAAAACAATCTATGATATTGATTTTAAATTAAATAATTTAATTAATCAAAGTTGGCTACTTGAATTAAATAACAATCGATTTTTCTTGTATAACGATAATAATGAATTTATATTTAATGGTAGTCTAAAAGACTTTTCTTTTGATCATTCCATTAGAAATAAAAGTAATAGATTCTTTATCAACAAAGATACAATCGGCTATCAAACGAATGATTTCGGTGTTATTATTTCAAATCTTTCAACAGATACAAACCAATATATACATTTATACAATCGAAAAACCGAAGAAAATTTAACAATTAATTATTATAAATTAGGAAGATTTTATCGAGACAATTCGAATATTCAAACACCGATTTATGACATAAATATGATCTATCAATCGACTGCTAATGAAAATCGTTCTATACAAATTTTCTTCGAACTTCTACCATTGCAAATGTCGTCGTTTAGTTTTGTTCGTGGTCGAACATTTCGAATTGGTTATCAAACAAAACAAAAACAATTAATCTTATCAGGAAATATTGCATTTACGGTTGAAGATATTCATGAAAAAAAATTCATGATAATACTTATGAATGAACGTTGGAAATTAATTTATGGTCTAGAAAAACGAGATAGACTCTATATCAAATGGAATTTAAGATTCGATGTAAATAAGAAAACGATTCAAGGTCGAATGAGTATTCAAGATCCAAATGATGACATGTCAATACCTGTTTACAGTGATATTAATGGATACGTAAAAGATACGATGATGGTAACTTCGATGCATACTGTTTATTCCTCAGCAGAAAATTCACCAAAAACAATTATTCTTGAGATAAATATTAATCCAGATATTCTAAACAAACAATATATTTCTCTAAAATTAATTCATGAACCTTCAAAAACAAATTTAAGTTTAGCAATCGATCATTATCCACGACGAAAATTACATATTTTATTAAAACCTAATAGCTTTTCAAATGAAAAAACTGTAGTGCATTTGTACGCAAATACAACTCAATCTCAATTAAATTTACTTGTAATACTTGCTAATCTAATCAATTTTAATTTAACACTACCTAAATCCTATCCGGAAACTGGTTTATTGCATTCGTCATTATTTATTGACAATGAAGAATATTTCGATGGACGTCTCGAAACAGCAACATTAAAATTACGCTCAAAGAAATATTCTTGTCATATTAAATTGAATCAACTTCTTTTGAAAATGCAACCTTCCGAACAAATTCTTGCATCGATTTCTACTCGATGGATTGAACATAATTCTACTACGGCTCTTATTACACTTTTCAATGAAAAAAATGTCAAAAGCGTGAGATAAATAATTAAAGATGATCTTTCACATGATATATTTTTGTTTTATTTAGAAATCAATTCCACATTCGCAATCAGTTCAACAAAAAACTTGGCTTCAACGTTTTGAAAATTTTCTATTTGCTAATAATTTAACAGTTCAATTCGCAAAAGATTCTAAAAACATTTTCAATCATCTCAAAACTGATTTTATTGACGAGCATGGACAATTTGGTGTACAGTTAATGAATTATCTCGATTTAGACGAAGATTTTAAAGTGCAATTAAAACGAATTAATCGCATAGCAAACAGTCTCGTTAACGCCCTATTTCAAATAGGTTTTGAAAATGAAGGCTTTTTGCAAGAATACTTGAATAAGTAAGTTTATCATTATAGTAAATATAACATTGTAATGGTAGTCCAAAGAGCAAGGGGGAAACGGCGGATTTTCGGGATTGCCAATCCGTGAAAAATCCGAAAAAAAATCCCAAATCCACCAGCAATATCCGCTTCTAAATGAAGGAATTTCGAGCTGGAATTTTTATCATATGTAGGCCTCGTGGCCCTTAGAATATTCTAAAAGTTTCAGCGCAAACGGATGTTTTCTTCTAAAGACAATGCGATTTCAAAAAGACTCATATTTCCAAAAACGAAACGGCGGATTTTCGGGATTGCCAATCCATGAACAATCCGAAAAAAATCCAAAAATGCGTCGTTTCCCCCTTGCCAAAGAGAGTAAAATGATGTAATATGATCTGATCTCTAGTATTAATCACAAATTGAAAACT